>CAKNWT010285876.1:0-10732 GCA_932066315.1 Andricus coriarius | reverse complement strand
ATAGTTTTTCTTGCAACGATAAAAACTTTTAAAAAATATAATACCTATCGACAACGTGGGCTGAAGGTGACTTCAAGCGTCCACAATCAAGCATCCATCATCGTTTAAGCAGTACTCCTTAAACGATTATGGATGCGCTTGAAGTCGCCTTCAACGCACGTTGTCGATAAGTATTATATTTTCTTAAAGTTTTTATCGTTGCAAGAAAAACTATTGCAATTACTCTGTGACCTTCTAACGCAAAATTTCACATAGAATCCGAATTCCAACAAGTTAATTGTTCATCTTCCCTTTTTAATGAGTTTTTCTTGCATGACACGGAGAGGATACGATGTGGATACTATAGCGATACGCTGTAGCGTATCCGTTCCGTTCATTCGGTCCGCTAGGGTTATAAACACTTTTTAGCTAGTAAATTATTATTGTTTTTGCATATTTAATGGTTCAAATCGCGATATGAATTTTGAAAGAAAGTTCATTTCGATAAGTTTATGATAATCTAAAAAAAAATTAAACTAAATTTACGCCCCAAGTTCTAATTGTGATAATTTTTCATTTTTTAATATTGCATTTTCTCGTGATCTTCTTTGAAGAGAAACGCGACAGGAAAATCGCGCGAGAACACTAGCATCACCTAACTTCTATTTCATGAAAGGCATTATTTGACAGGAAAGTCTCGAAAAGTAGCAAACAAGACTCAAAAACTGACAAAAACGAAAGCCTGAAGTAAACATTAGAAAGTTATTAATTATCAGTACAGTTTACCAAATACTATGAAAAAACAATCGAATTTATTTTTTATTATTCTCACAATGTGAGCCAGGAGACTTGGAATCGTTCAGTCACGAAGTAGTATAAGGAGATCCAACTCTATGGGCCATTTCGGAAAATTGTACCTCCACTTTTCCGTGCCCACATCCTATAGCACTTCGGATTACGTGTTCTAGCGCCTCTTACGGAAACCGTTATAACATAGGTTTTAGAATTGGGTTTCAACAGTTTCAAATTTTGTCCTGAGAGGCGCTACAATACGTAATCTGGTATGCTGTGGGTATCCTATAGGAAGTGGGCACGGAAAAATGGGGGGTATTCTTATATTAGAGTTGGATCTCCTTATACTACTTCGTGCGTTCAGTGTAGCGGGTATAGCGTTAAAATTTTAAGGTTATGTTGTGCATCGTAATGTAACTTATTTGACAATAATTTTATATTGACACTGCAAAACAATATCCCGACGAAAAATTAGTAGCGCGAGACGTCAATCTCTTTTGAAAAAATCACGTAATGGCCTCGGAGAACTTGAAGAAGATTCAAACGTTTTTGGAGAATGTAAACTGCAAAGTGTCATAAATGTTTGAGATAAGTTTGTGATATTTCTCAAAGGCGCGAAGGCAGTTAACTTGTTAAGGAGAAATAATTTATTTACAGAACATGTCTTAGACATTATTAGTGGGGTTATATTCTCACATTTCGAACTAATTTCTGTAAACTTATATCCCTTTTTCATCTATCAGTCAAAATATATTTCCCACAAGAATGGGAAAACACTGTTTCCACACAAAATATTTTATACATACAGCATTTTTTTATACAGAATTAAATATTAATGATTTTATTTCGAAATTTTCTCAAAATTCATCATTGATGACTTCGAATTGAAAGCTTTTTAATTTCAAAAAATATATATACGTGTACAATGCATTGAACAATTCTGAATTGAAATCGCTCTAAATCAAACAATTTTAGATTGAGTAAAATTTGAAAAATTTAAAACCAGAAGCTCTCAAAATAAAAAAATTCAGACAAAAATGTTTAAAATTAAACAATTTCATTAGAAAGGAGTTGAAATTCCATCGTGTCAAATTGAAAGGTTCAAAATTGAACGATTTTATTTTAAATTGAAGCATCTCTAAACTGAATAAATACAGATTAAAATTTCGAAAATAGGATCATTTGAAAAAGTCATAAATGAAATATTTTCAGATTATAATTTAAAAAATTGGATTATTTAATATGCAAGGGCAATAAAATTATATTATTTCTGATTAAAAGAGTTCAAAGTTGAATAATTAAAAATTAAAAACTTCTGACTTCAAGTAATTTCGATTTCAAAAGCGATTAAAGTTGATAAGAAAAATTTTTCTAAGATCCAAAAATAAATTCACGAGAATACTCACCGTTCAAAATGGAAAAATGTTCAATTTCAAACTATTAACATTGAATCATTCTAACAAACTTGCAAAACAAAAAGTAATTTTACACGAAAAACATCAAAAATGAAGAAATTTCTCCTACGGAACGTTGGAAATTAAAAGAATCCGAACTTCATTTAAAACTGAAAAGCAATTTTAGACACCAAAAATTGTAATATTAACACCTTTTTATAATTAAACTTTGAAAAATTTAATTACTGTAAATAAATTTAAATCATTTAGAAGTTAAAAATGTTGAACTTGAAAATTTAGCATTCAAAATGAAAATTCAGAATTCTAAACTTGTAACCATTCAAAATTAAAGAAATTATTTAATTACCGATGCATCAATTTCAGATAGTTTAACTTTGATTTATTTTGAGTTTTGATAATATAATTTTTAACTTTTTAAATTTTAAATCGAATAATTTTCAACACTTCATTTATAATTATTATCTATTCATTCGTGATATTTTTTAATTTTGACTAATTAATTTTTTGTATCTTGAACTAAACAGCGGACAATTTTAAGATATTACGTTGAAAATTAGAAATGAAAAAAAAATACAAAACAAGATTGCTATATTCCGAAATTGTTTTTTTTTTAAATTTGAGTATGAAATATTTAATACTTAGGAACATTTTCAAATAAAAAATAATTTAATTATCAATTCCTAGTTTGGAATTCATCTTTAAATTATTCTGGAGACATTTAATTTAAATTAAATTTAAATCGAAAACTTTTAAATTTAAAACTAAGTAAAATTGAAAGCAAGCAATCCAGAATATTTTAATCTAAAGCTATTAAATTTAAAACTATAAAGGTTTTCAATATGAAATTTTGCAATATTGAAAAATTTAATAGTGAAATGGTCTTGATATTTTTAATATTTGAACTTAAAAATACATAATTGTGAAATATTAAATTGGAAACATCCAAAAATTAAGAAATTTAAAACTAAATATTTTTTAATTTAAGCTTTTGAAGCAAAAAAGCTTTGATTTTATGGCCTAAAAAGTTAAACTGTTTGAGAATTGCGCATTAAAAACTATAATTTTAAATTGAAATTGCCGAAATTTCAAAGATGTGAAATATGTTATTAATAAGTATCATGGCATGTAGTTGTTGTATCAAGAAACATCTACTGTGTGTAGAAAGCATTTCACCTACTGTTTTTAATATTTTTTGTAGAATATATTTTGTACAGGAAAAATATTGGACATATTTCTCTGTATAATTTTTTGAAAATATTTTCAGAAAAGAATTAATATTTATTTCTGTGTAGGATATATTCTGTAAAGAAATAAATTAGCGTAGGAAAAATGTCATACTATTCAATCCTGTGTATACAATTTTGTGTGTAAGAGAAATATAATCAGTATTCGCGAAGAACTTGACTTTATTACCAATTTGACGAGCAGAAACATTTTAATTTTCGAACCTTTTTGATAACCTTATAAAACAACATATCCCAATTCCTCGCAGCATCCGCATTTTATAGCATGAACTTAAATATTTTCAAATACTTGAATTGTTAATTTAATGAATCCGAAAATTCGAAGCAGAGTAAAGTTTTTTTTCTTCAATTTAGATACAAAACTTATCGGCTTAAAGATTTGAAGCTTACAGGTTTTAAAAAACTTCAAATTTTAACACTTCCAAGCTTGCAAGCTTTCTTTAAATTTCTCTTAAAAATTCGTTCACAACTTAAAGTGTCCAAATTTCCATACAAAAAACATTCAAAATTATACACTTACAAAGCAGAATCCACCCAAATTGACGACTTTATTTTGAGGCCCTCAAAAAACAGTTTTAATTCTACAAATGTATAACTAAAAATATACAATCTTGAGCGATTCAAATTGAAAATAATGATTAATCCCTGAATTTAAAATGTGGCGTTAATTTGAAATTCTTGAATTTATACAGTTTCCTTACAATTATTCTTTAAATGTTTTTAATCCTAAATTTTTGCCAATTATTAAGGTTATTAATTGGAAATTTTGTAATTCTGAACAATTTATGTAAAGAAGAGTCACTAATTTTTTATATGTTAAACTGCGATTTTGTGTGTTCTGAATTTATAGCCAGCCAAGTATTAAAAGGCTTTCTTTTTAAAATCATAGCATTTTAAATTATTGACATTAGAATAAAATCATTTGGAATTTTCTTAACATGACATTATTGCAATCTTAACCTTGTCTATTTTACAATTCTTTAGCTATAAAGGATTTTGATTAAAAATCGTACAATTTTTAACAATTTAAATTAAGAAGTAACAAAGTTTTGAATTCTAAATCCACATTTTTTTCAATACTATAGTTATTTTCAGTCGGTATGTATATAATTTTGATAATTTAAATAGTAATTTTTTAACTGAATTTATTTATGCGATAAATGACTTAACTCTAATGGTTTCAAATTCTAAAGCCTGTAAATTTAGTTTTTCTAAAAACTTGAAAGATTTTGCAAAATATAAGTGAACATTTTCATTTTTCGAATGAAAACCATTTAAAATTATACAAATACGAAGCAGAATTCACAAAAATTGACCACTTAATTTTGAGACTCTCCGGAAACTCTTTCACTACCACAAATTAAAAACTAAAAATATACAAGCTTAAGCGATTCAAATTGAAGATAATGATTAATTCTTGAATTTTAAACGCTGCTTTCATTCGCAAGTCTAATTTATAAAGTTTTATTGAAATTATTTTCAAAGTGTTTTTAATTTACAACTATTTTCAATTATAAAGTGAAATTAATGGACGTTACAAGTGCAACTTCATTCAATATTAATGAATTTTCGCTTATCTAAACACTTATTCTTGTTGTTTTTTGAAAGAGATTCAATTTCTTATTATCAGAAGATAATAAGGATTCCAGAGAGATGGATAATAATTGGTGCCACAAAAGACATAGTGCTAAAAATAGACCTCACTGTAGACGTTTGTTTCTAAAAAAATCTGCTCGATTAAAGTAAGTAAGCATAAAGTTTGCTGAAGAGTATAGTTGATTTCAATCTAAATTATTTTTTACAACGTAAACTAATATTCCTTCTTAAAAATTCATTCCAATGCATTTTGGTAAAAGTTTTCTTAGCTGCCATAATAAGAATATTGACTTTAAATATTATAGACTTTTCGGCCCAAATATAATCTTTCATTATACATTTTGCAACTTGTGAAGAAGAAACAAAATGAATAGTGAAAGTATCAAAAAATCAGTTCACTCCTTATTCATTGTGACGGAGGGACTTATTATACTTATAGGTATTATTATGCACTCGACTTATTATACGACTTATTATACGACTTATAATACAACTTATAATACGACTTATTATATATGATACACGCGAAACTCCACTGAGAGACCTTTTGTTTGAATAAATGAAAAAAATGAATTAGAATTTAGTATAATATCGTTCAAAAATAGGGAAAACCGAGGTTTTATTACACTTATTCGTATGACAGTACCGAAGTTTAATATTATCATACGAGTATCTAAACACGAAGTCGACAAAGTAGTATTCTAAATACGAAATATTATGAATCTCCTTTTCAAGAATTAACACTATGAAAAAATGATATTCTTTTTACTAAGTTTTCGAAAAATAATTTGAATAAGAAAAATACAGAATATCATAATTTCGAAAACTTATTTTAGAAATTGATATTGACAATATGAAGTTGACAGAAATCTGAGAAGCATAGCAAACTATGAAATCATTATTCTTGATTTTTCATATAGTTTCGTTTGAGAATGCTCCATGGAGTGTTTCCGCCGTTTTCCGATCGCGTCCGATTGTGCAGAGCCGAACATGGAACGCAAGGAGCACCGGCCGCGGTCGGTCCAAATCCAATTTGGTCCAATTCCACATTTTGACATATGTTATATATATTTACCTTTGCTGTAAAAAATCTTGGTTTTGTAAACAGCCAGGAAACTTTGCCTATTTTCAGGAAAAACCCAGGACACCAGGACAGACCTCGAAAAAAGAGGACATGTCCCGAAAACCCAGGACAGGTGGTAACCCTAAACCCTCTTTCTATTTTCAATTATTTCATTTACTATTGGATTTAAAACATTAGGAATTCTTTCTCACGAAATTTATACACTAAGATAATAAGATTTTATTCAATGAGTACAATTTATAAAATATTACATACTGAGATATCAAATTGGATAATATTATTCATACAAGAATATTATCAGTTCCTTTTAAAAATCAATTTAATCATTAAAATTAATAAAATGTTTAACCTATCTATTCACAAAATGTCTGAAGCAACAAATCTGTCAGGCGACGCCACTTTGCCGAGATTTTTGCCAAATACAGTACAACCTCCATAAGAGCTCACCCACGGGCGGTTAGGGGTAAGAATTCCAAGAAGTAGGGGGCCCCCACTACTCGCTGTCGAGCTCGGACGTTGCGCGTGTGTGCGATATGTGTGTGTTTGGATACGCAACCTCCACAATAACTCCCGGCCGGCGCGGCGATGAAAAAACAGCTTTTTATTTAATATGTTATGTATTATTATAAGGCATTACTAATTTCTTATTTTATTAATAATAAGGCACATGATAATGTATTAAGTTTTTACACGTGCAATTGACAAAATTTTTTTTTTTAAATATAGATTATTTATTACATATTACAATAGACTGTTTATCTCGTACATACATATTAAAATATGTATGTTCATATTATATTTTAATTAAAAATGAAATTTTAATTTTGTTTTCTTGAAAGTTTTATAAAAATAAAGTTGCATTGTACTTGCAAATTATAAAAATAATTTTAGAAAACACATGTTCAATGAGAAAAAAATGAAATTAAGCTGGGAGCTATTGTGGAGGTTTTGTGCCCAATTCTCGAGGCAGCGTGAGTAGGGTTTGTAGTGCGGGAAGCTTCCGAACGCTTCAAGGCCATTTGAGCTCTTATAGAGGGAACTCTTATGGAGGTTGTGCTGTATTCCATAATGTAAGTTAGCCGTGGGGTTTGGTTTTTTAGGGATAAAATGCGTTAGTAATTTAGGTAAGTTAGATTCAAATCTCGCCGCAGCGTTCCGATTTTTCATAGCGATTAAGCGTGCAATTATGTATGTAGTGAATAAATTAAGTATATATAATAATGAAAATAATAATTGTGCGCGTGTTTCCGTATTTACTTGTATTTAATTTTTGTATTTAGTTCCTCCTACTGAAGGTTAAATCTTTTGTTATTTTTCATATAGTCGTTTGAGATTCTCATATGATTTGTATGGCAACTTCAAAAGATGTTTTCACTCTTTCGAATAAAATGTATAACTATCGTTTTAACCTCGCTTTTCAACTTTGATATGGTGAATTTTAAATTCTCCCAAGTGTTATAAGAGTTATTGCAACATCCTTTCCATTTGTTTGAACAAAAATATTAATTTTGCCGGCTGAAAACCACTATATTAATTTTTGATACGCAAACCCTATTTTCCCTATTTTGGAACGATATTATAATAAATTCTCATTCATTTTTATCATTTATTCTAACAAAAAGTCTCTCAGTGTACAGCTACGTATCGTGGACGTGGATTTTATGATTTCTAATTATAAAATCCCCAATCTAAAATGGGAGTTGGTGCTCTGAGCATGTGTTCTTGAGCCCGCGTTAGTAACTTTAGCTGTTTAAAAGATTTTTTTCATTTTCTAGGTCAAAGTGAACGAGCGACATCCCCTAAGTTGAGTTTATAATGCCTTGGACAGTGGTTATAAACTTTTTCTGAAGTTGCGATATAGGTATACCTTCTCACTTGCTATTTGAAAAAATTGCTGATCGTTGATACTTACTGTTCCGTACTTATAGTACTTCTCAGTAAAACACAGCAGCATACACACTCAATCTCGTAGTATTATTTCTTGATTCAGTAGTGAATCGTCCCACTGCAAAGTTCTGATCTGATGCTGTTTTTCAAATGGTCCAGCAACGGATCAAAACTTTTCAGAGCAAATTATACATTTGGGTTTAGTGTGTATACAATATGCATTTGTCATAAAACGATAATGGTATTGTACAGATTGTCTCCTTGTAATACAGAAAAAATGGCTGCAATATTTAAAAAAATTTCATCTTAAAATATAGTTACATGCTTGATATGGTAATTTATTAAAATCGGCGTAGATGAATAGTCAGATTCTACATATGAATTTGGCAGAAAAGTTTATGATCATTTTTATTATAACGGAAATTTGAATGCATGAGAATGACTATTCAGAAATGGCTTCATTGATTGCCTTCCGTTTGATATTAAAAAGTGCTGCAAAGTTTGCATTCCTGCCCTTTCCTCGCAAGTAGTTAAGTGTGCGTTTTGTCTACGTTTCTACCAAAACGTTTCTATTTTGTGCGCTTATGTGTCAGTGTATCTCTCTTTCTGCTTATATGTCAGTGTGTGCTATGTGTCACTACTTATCTCTGTCTCCTTCCATTTATATGTGTTTGCTTCGTTTTTGCCTTCACCCTAACAGCACACAGATTTTAACGAAGTGACTTAAATAGTATTGAGTGCCTGAAAGAGATGCCTCACGTAGTGCGGAATAGGTACCCGCCGAAATTTAATTGAAATTGAAAGTGCAGATTCTTTTTCAAAGTGGAAGCATAGAAGGAGGATGAGGGCGGTTGTCTTCCATGCACAGATTTTGTACCACGGTACGAATACAATTGAGGCGCCGGATGCAAAAAGGAGATATAGAATTATTTTGCTGGAGTGGGGAGGCTCCTGAGCACTTGAAAATAAAGTGTTGAATTTTGATTTTTGAAATATATATCCTAAATGAAAATTTAATTTCGCATCTTTTTTTCCACGTAAAAAAAGTTGTAACTTTTTTATTTTTTGAATTATTTACGAAAAACTGTTTTTTTCTTTGATAAAAATATTTTAATTTTTTTTAATTCAACTCGCCAAAAAAAGGGAGGTTTTTGATATTTTGTAATAAAACTTATCAGAAATATACACTGTCATGTTGTGCGACCGATGACGTTAGAAAAAGTTCAAAATCTTTATTTGAAAAATTGTTAATAATTTTTTTCCAAGGCGGTGCCTAATTCGTGCACAAACAACTTCTAGCGTTTCGGGAGTCGAGCGAATTTTGAGCTAGCGAAAACTGTCAGTGAGAAAATTGTTCAGAAAGGTTCAAGGAAGTTTTCTGGAAAGTTTTAGCTCAATTGGAATAGTAGTTAACAAACTGCTGATGTTTTAATTTGCGGCGCGATGGAATTTACTCCGCGTAGACTACAGCCCGGCCGGTAAACTGCTACACCAGCATTAGGTGGAACTGTGTCTCACAGCCCGTCGAGATTTTGTAATTAGAATGCGAAGAATATGGAAAATCATGGTTTATAATAAATAGTTCTTCTTCTCTGATAAAAATATTTCAGTCGTTTCACTTCTAGCAACATGAACTTCGTAAAAGTCTTAAAAATAAAGAATCTCTCTAAATTTTTTTGCTGTATTCGGCGTGTCCTCCGTCTGACCTCTATTTGTAAATGTACTTATATAGGCTTGTGGATTGTTTCTTTACCAAAAATAAAATATATCAGTTTAGTTTAGTCTCTTTCGATTAGCAGAGTAGATCGTTGAAATATTACGTGATATACAAAAGTTGTTCGACTAAATTATTCTAATAACTATACAAAGTTCTACTATATAAATATAGTGAAGTTTTCCAATTAAAAAATGGAAAATAATTTGAAACCTACGAATGGTAGAAAACGAACGAAGCATGAAAGTTTGTGGGAAAGGAATGTTCTAAAATGTAGCAGAAATGCGGTATGTAATAATAAATTAATCAATTCTTGCTTAAAGTACTTGAAAAATGTCTTGAAAAAATTTTTAAATATATTTTTAATTATCGGTGTAATGTTAATGATGACATTATTAAATAGATACATTATTATTGTGTAAATGAAAAATATGAATCATAGATAAAAATATTTATTGGATAAATATTCTATTTTTGGTCCAACTATTTTGGAAAGCACTTTTTACAAAATTGAAAGAATAAAACGAAACAGTGCGAGCTTGTAAAATATGTTTAGAAATTATTTCAGAAACTCTTCAAAGTAACAAAAGCTGTAGCAGTTTAAATATTATTTTCAAACTTTAGATTTTCCGTGTACAAACTAAATTGTTGTATTTTAAATTAGAAATATCTTAGAAAAATAAAACTCGTTTGGAGAAGGAAAGAAATTTGACTTTTAAATTGAAATATTGTATTATTTCTTGGAAAAATCTATCGCAAGTAAAATATATTAGAAATACGTCAAAAGTAGATTCTTGCACGCAGACTGTGGACCTAACCCTGGGGTAGCAGTTGACCGGCCGGGCTGTAGTCTACGCGGAGTAAATTCCATCGCGCCGCAAATTAAAACATCAACAGTTTCTTAACTGCTACTCCAATTGAGCTAAAACTTTGCAAAAAAACTTCCTTGGACCTTTCTGAACAACTTTCCTACTGACAGTTTTCGCTAGCTCAAAGTTCGCTCGACTCCCGAAACGCTAGA
>CAKNWT010285866.1:0-11656 GCA_932066315.1 Andricus coriarius | reverse complement strand
TATTTGAATATTTTCTCAAATTCTACAACATAAACCGAAACTTAAAAGTGTTAAAGTGTCTACGGGGGACTTGGCTTCAATCTTCAGCCCTGAGAATGCTGACGTCCCTAGCGACTCTCATTTTACACAACTGTTGTGTGATTCTTCTCCTAATGAAAGTGAAAATCTCTTTAAAAATTCTGCAATCTATGCTTTCTTTTAAGTGAATAGTTAATATCACACAGAAGTAAACTTCATATCATCCATTTGATAAATATTTACAATCCTTTGCGTTATTTTATAATATAATGATATGAAAATAATACAACCCGTACATCAATTATTACATATCAGAATTTTAACTTTTGGGATTGAAATGTTACATAACTCTTTTGTATTATTTATAGTTCTGTTTTCTAATATGTCCTAAAATAATTGTAAACTTTATCTAAATGCAGTATTGTCCTCCATTTACCTAACTAATTGGGTAAATTTTAATGAACACATTTTCTCCGTGTATGAGCTTTCATTTGGTATTACTCACCAATTACACGCAGGAGCACACGTTTTCCACCTACCTCAGTGAAGCATAACTATAACTAAAGATACTAAAAACAGCAGCCTCGAAGAAGACTAGGAGGGAGGGGGGCCCATATCAGAACGATGGTGCGGTCTGTGAGACCGCACGTCCATACTTCAAGGTTAAAGATTAGAAATAAAAATTAGTTAAGTTAGGCGAGATGCTCCTACACATAAAAGGGGTTAGTAGACTACTTAAATGATTAACCAAAATATTACAATTTTATATTCGTATTTACTATTGTAACTTTGCAAACATAATGATATTGAGAAATTTATAATAAATCCAATAATAAATCAAATTCCTTTAATTTTGCTCCTTATTCCAAAATCTCAACCTTAAATCTTTATACCCCAAACACGATTATCTTGAGATTTATCATAAATAATTTTCCCTAAAATCAAATACGATTGAAAGTACTTTTAAAAGAATTAAACTCTGATGATTTTAAGAATTGAAATTATATTACATATTTCAAACTTACGAGAAATAATTATTTTAACAATAGTTCTTGTAACTGAATTTGCTCTTACTGTCAATTCTTATCAATTAAACAAGATGATTGAATTTTAATAAATCATGGCTTATCTTTCGTTGGAAAAAAATTTCCAACAACTCTACTGTTTCTTATTTTTTGCAAATAAATAAATGTGGGCGTCCGTATGAAAAGGGCCCTTATGGCTGTTATGGAGTTACGTATAGGGGCATACAGCCGGATAAATTTCCGCAATTTTAAGTTAAAAATGAACCCTCCAATTTGCAAAATGAGTCACCGGGGCATTTTTCAAGTTGGAACTTCAAAAACCCGTTTTTCGAGAAAAACGAACGTAACTTGGCGAGTGCCATAAGCACACATGTTATATTTTTTTCAAACATGAAATGTACACCTACTTCCGGTCACTATCTGGATATAATTATAGTCCTAATTAATTCACTGTAGGTCCCAGTATCATCCCTCACTCTAATGAAAAAATTATAATATTTTGACCTCAACTTTTATAAACGCGAATATCTCCTAAACTAGAACCAGCCATAAGGGCTGTTTTCATGTGGATGCCCACAAATAATTTTTTAAATATGTTTATTGTTTAAAAAACCTTTTTTTCAGAAAATTGCTTAAACGATTTTAATCCTCAAAACCATGCAAAAAAATTTGTGAACTATTATATTTTTATTAAACTTTAAACAATGAAAATTTATTGAAAATCGATCAAAATGCATGTTTAAGTACTTAAGAATGTAAATAATTTGTATGATGAACAAAACAATTTTGATTAAAAAAACGATATAAACAAAATATGTTTTTACTTTTCTTTCTGCACTTAATTATTTATTGTGATAAAAATGAAGAAAATTCAATACACAAAGTTCTATAATCGAACAACTTTGTGAAGAATAAATATTCATAATTATTATAAATAAAATACGTAAATAAATCTTCCTAATTTTCGTTTTTCGGTCAAAAAGTTATAAATTTTAGCTTTCAATCAATAACTGTCATTGTTATTAACCAAATCGTCAAAATTTGAATTTTTCGGCTCAAGTTTTTTCTAATAAGTGTTGAGAATTGAGGGTCCTATATTGTTATACATTTTTGCTTTTTATTGACAACTGTAATATTTCAGTAAAAGAACATGAAAAATAGCGCTACATTTTCCGTTTTTGTGAGAATTTTTTTTATTTGCTGTTTATGGCCTTAAGTTATTTTTAACAACATTTATAAGCAATATCTCAGCATTTGTACTGTTGTGATTAAAAAAATAACTGTCTAGTCTATTACATTTATAAATTATAACTGGATTATGAGTTTAACAACGTCAAAATCAGAATCGTGTATTTGGTTTTGAAATGTGAAAATGATGATTAAAATCGTGTCTCTCAGTCGCGGTTGTGACCTGAATTTTGAAAATGCCAATGTGGCTAGTTTAGTAGTGTTTGCAGAATCAGTATGGGATCAAGTGCCCAAGTCATAAATTGTATGAACATCCTGTTTTTTATTCTTTCTGTTTTGGCGATACTTCACGCGTATTTCCATACCAAAATGAAAATCATCCTTAGACGTTTTTTTGATAAAAATAATGTTTTCATTTCTAAAATGAAAAATTTAATTTTTTTCGAAGAAAACGCGAGATATGTACGAAAAAAGTTTAGAGTTTAAAATTGTTCCCATCTTTGAAATCTACAAAATGATGCGCTTTTATAATATTCTGTCTGGAGTAGTTTCAATTTATACGCTTAGTAAAGATCCTGAGCTTTTACAATTGAGAAAAATTGATTGTATGACTCTACCATTTATAAAGTAATTATCTTCTTGTATTACTTTCTGGGATATCTCACAAGCATTTTAGGATCAATATTTAAATACGCATTTTTGAGAAAAATTGGATTTTCTTAAGCTTATCAAGGCGCTAATAAAGTTAAACCTCCCCCTCCCATCCACTATCACCATTATTTCCCATACATTCCCCTACTACCCTCCTCTACTCCTACTTCTACTCCACATGCCAACCTTTGTTTCCCCTCTTTTTCCCAAGGTCTTCCTCATCTACATCCCCTCTCCTAGTTTTCCCAACAAAGTATCCCCTTCCCCTACTTCCCTAAAACACATTTCCCCCTTCTCTTAATTTCACATACCCACCTCACTCTCCCTTGTTTCCCCCGCTTCTCCTACTGCGGTTATTCTCATTTCTCCTACTTCCCCACCCCTACGCAATGCGTAGTATTTGTTTTAATTGTAAAAAATAACATTAAAAACTCAAAATAATTTTTGTTTGAAAATCGACACAAGGTACAAGCAAAAATTAAAAGACAAAACGTCATTGCAAAAACGCCATTACAAAAACGTCGCACATGCGCATTCCGCCGCCGGGCCGACATGAAACTTTACGCCCGCTACATAAAACTTTACGCCTGCTACACAAACACTGCACCATGCAAGTGAGAATATGGAGGCAATTATCTTTATCTTAAAAAATAATTGTATCGCTGGACTCCGCAGTCTCCCTTCTGCAAAGTACGCTATTTCTTCCTTTCACTTATAATCTAAAATTGTCAAGTACACCACACATCCTCTATCTGCTTCACATGCTTGTTTTCAAGGAGGGTATGACAAAAAGTATCGTGTGTTTTAAGGTCGTGCACAATATACTATTTTGGGAAAACGACATAAGTTACAATAACATTTTATTTAACAAAATTTCTCGCCTAAATTGTATCTAGGTACACATTTTGTTAGAACCACTTTATACAAGGATGCGTGTTTTTGGTTCAAATTGTAAAAAATAACATTGAAAATAAACAAATTAAATTTAAGGAAAAACGACACAAGTAACTTGCAATAAAATGTTTAATAACAAAATTGTTTTTTTTTTAAATAGAATGTGCATTTTTTTTAATTATAAAAAGAAGACAATGAAAATACGTCTGTCGCAATACTAATATATATTATGAATTGTAATAATAAATAACAAATATTAAAGCAATCGTGATAAATAAGAAGTGTACCTTATTTTGCAATATCGGAATAAGCAATAAGCAATAATGTAGACAAGTTTGCATTTTGGACAAAATCGAATGCGAAGCACGAGATACGTGATGAGAATGTGTTCGTTAAAGCCGAAGGAGCTTTAATGATAGAAAACTCACAATCACCAAATTACTTATAAATATTCTAATAAAGGGGGTAGGGGGATCAAAATAAGGAATTCATTAAAAAATAAAAAATGTTCGTATGAAATAAGTAGTATTTCAATCGAAGACTATTAATTATTATTGATTAAATTAATATAACCGAGAGGTGTATCTTAAAGTTTAAAGATTTGTCTAAATTCCTAGGCAAATAGGGAATCTTTTTAATAATTTTATTATTAAAGTTGAGCTCATTGATTAATAAATGCAGTTGTTGATGCTTTGAACTTTAGTTTTAAAATGTCTGTGCAAAAATGTGGGGGAATTACAAAGGCCGAGCGCGAAGCGCGAGATCAATATATTAGCGAGTGCGAAGAGAGATAAAATTTAAAAAATAAAAATTTCCTTGAAAAAAAACATATTTTTCCCATGTGTAAAGAGGAAACTATAATCTATTTTAAGAGTAAAATTTTATTTTGTTACATTGGAAACGCATGCATGTTCCAAAATTGATAACGAGGTTATATCGTATATCCTTTGTAAAAAGCGCAAAAGTTAAACGAACACCGTTTTTGGAATAATTGATATCTGATATAGTAGCATCAAAGGACGAAGAGAAATGTTGTAATGCCACATTTGTCCATCATTTTAAGGTTCAAATTTCAATTTAAACTAAATTCAATTTATTTTGATTAAATTTTAGTTTTTTTAGATGCTTTTTTATTATTTTCTTTAATTATTTCTATCAAAAATAGCATACGACGCGCGCTTATTATATGTTACTTTTTCTGATTTTCTAATTAATCAATTGAAATACATGCTTAAATTTGAAGTACTATAGAATATAATTAATAATCATAATTACAAATAAATATTAAAATAACTATATCGGACAGTGGAGCAAAACAAGTTTCCGTGGACAAATCAATTGGTAGAGTTTTTTCTTTTTAATTATATATTTTTTAATTTGAACTTTATTCCTACGTTATAAATATATTGATGAATAAAACTAATTTTTCGTGATTGTTCATGTTCAGCTCATTCACATCCTGAGTTATGGTATAAAATCTGTGAGAAATTAATGGTTTAGTACGATTAATTAAAAAATATGCTGTTTGGTAATTGTCTAAACAATTTTTATAAGCAAATTCACAGTTTTTTTTAAGTGCATAGGCTTCTTTTTTTACGGAATCAACCAAGAATATTTTCCTTATGCCTCTTTGTTATGATACTTCACAAATTTACAAAAATTGATAATTATTTGAACAATTTTTTTAAACAAATTCAGAGCTTAACAATTTTTTAACAAGTGTGCTAAATTTTTGTTTACGGAATCAAATAAGAATATCTTTCAGTTGACCCCTTGCTATGATACTTTTGTTGTTTATGAAAATTATTTAAATAACTAATATTCGTTGTGAACTCGAAAATATCATGGCAAACAGTCATCGGAAAGAAATTATTAGTCAATTCCGTAAATCAAAATTGAGGATGTTCGTTGAAAAATAGTAAAACACTGCATTTGTTTATGAATATTTTCTAAGTAATCAACAATTATTATCATTTTGGAAAGTATCGTAACATAAATTTATCGCAAAGACATTCTTAGTCGATTCCGTAATAAAGTGAGACTGTCTATTCGTTGAAAAATAGCCAAACTCTGCATTTTTTTAATAACTAATAATTCTGAGTTTTTTTTACAGAATATCATAGCATAGAGTCATCGGAAAGTAATTTTTAGTTGATTTTGTAAAGAATTGAGCCTATTTGTTGAAAAATACATGAGCTAAACATTGCCAGTCCAGAAAAATAACTTTTATTCTATAATTTGTTTATAACCTAATTCGAAATTTTTTTTAACCTTGTATGATAAATATGAAAATCTTTAAAATAATAGTACTTCTGAAAAGTTAGAAAAAAATGTTAATTTTGTTGTTGAATGAAAAAAAACATTTTTTTATCAAAAATCCAAACACACAAATCTTTTTGAAATTTAAAGATATTTCATTTGAAAAAAAACGTCCAAATCAAATTAATAGTGTAGGCTAATAATTGACTTGTCCACAGAAACTTTTTTTTGTCCAACTCTGCGATGTAGCTATTTTAATATTTATTTTAAATTATGATTATTCATTGTATTTTGTAATACTTTAAATAAAAGCACATATTTAAATTTAATAATTATAAAATAAAAATAGGGAACATATAATAATTGCTAAAGATGGTGCTTTTTGGAATTTTCTCAACATTAATTATTTCTATTCGATGAGTCACAAGTTCCCAAGTATTTTGATCTAATTTTCACTTTTTGAAAGAATTAAGATTTGTTTGAATAATTTTTTTCGTCTTTAAATCGTGAAAAGTTATTATTTTTTAAGATAAATGATACAGTTGATGAATTTCTAGAATAATATTTCTTGTTTAACATATTTGGTAATCATTTTAACAATTTTCATTTGTTTAAACAACGTTTCCCCTGCGAATCGTAAAAAGTTATTTTTTTCTGGAATGAATGACACAGTTAACAAATTTTAAAAGTAATATTTTATTGTTTAGGATATTTTGCAATTGTTCAAAATAATGTCCATTTGTTTAAACAATTTTTTCATCCTGTAAATCGTGAAAAGTTATTATATTCCGGAACTAACGACGCTGATAATTGATGTAAAGAGTCTTTATTTGTGAATGTTAGTTTGCAATTATTTAAATAATTAATATCACTTGCTCCTTTTCACAGGAAAGATGGAGAAAATTCTAGTTAAAAAAATTAAAATAAGAAAATATTGAGTGATGAGCGACATAGTGAATAATTATTAATTGTTTAAATAAGTGAAAAACTGTCTTTCATACAAAATATCACTCTTAAGATTAATTAACTGCATCATTAATTCCCGATAATAGAAACTTTTCAAGATTCACAAGAGAAAAACTTGTTTAAACAAATTAAAACTGTTTAAATAATTGTAAACTGTTTTTCATATAAAATGGTTCTCTTAGCATTCATTAACTGCTTTATTGATTCCAGAAAGTAGTAACTCTTCAAAATTTATAGGGGAAAACATTGTTTAAATAATTGCTAGATATCGTTATAAATATTACTCTCAATATTCGTAAATTGTGTCAATAATTCCAGAAAATAATAAATTTGTACGATTTATAGGGGAAAAATGGTTTAAACGAATGAAAATTGTATAAATAATCACCAAAAAACTTAAATAAGACATATAAATTTTGAAATTCATTAACTGTATCATTCATGCCGATAAATCATAACTTTTCACGATTTGAAGGCGAACATTTTTTTTAACAAATAATAATTGATTAAACAATTCAAAAATAGTTATAAAATACTTGGAAACTTGTCAGTTATCAAAAAACAAAATGTAATCTTCATAGCGATTTCAGAGTAATCTTTACCTGCAACAAAGATTAACTTCACTTGTTAATATTTACCCACCACATGGAGAATGGTTGAAAATGTTACAAAAAATATAATTCGTAGGGAATCTTTGCAAATTTTATCGGCTTAAAAAACACTTAAAATGATTAAATTAAAATTATTACTTTTTAAATTATTGGATTATAAATTACTAAATTAGGATCTCAAGACAAATTTTTTAACCAAGACGGAATTTGTAATAGCACCACAGTACTGTGGAAAACCCCCTAACGATAACTATTTTCTGTACTGGCCTGCTAATAATCAACTGGCATGGTACTAAAATATAATTTGATACTGACCTTATACTGGCCTAGGTCTAAGCTAAATACTGTTAATGGTACTGGTACCACGTCATTTTTTATCAGTAGTCTACTAGTACAGAAGTAGTGCAGCCAGTAGTGAATTTCTCTCTGTGAACTTCCTTATAAATAAAATTAGAGGATATCTTTTGTCTTATTGTAACTATTCGCCGGAGGGTCTTCTTGTTTTTCTCTCAATCTGCATTCTAGAATTATAGAGCACTTTCTCCTTGGATGCAATCCTCTATTGACTATTCTATCGAATCATTAGATCACCTCCGTAGAGATACAGAATCTATTTTTCAATGCCGCATCTATTGACAAAGGTTGTGAATAAGAACCTTAGCGACCTGTAGGTAATAAATTATTATTTTTAATATTATTATTATACTGTTAAGCCAAATCCCTTTCGGGGAGAGCGAAACTCGTTCGGTTCTGGCCTCGGTGTTGCTTATTCAAACAACATGCTCGTTCCACGCCAAAAGCACTTTTTGTGGATAGAAGTCTGTTTACACTAAAGAAGAGCTTAGTCAGTGTGATCACCATTTAGCAATAATTTTCAGTAGGTTGGAGTGAAAAAATTGTTTGTAATGTTCTAAACAAATTAATAAACAAAAACCATTTTCTCGTGATTTGCAATGATTAGGTGTTTGAAATTCATAGTTTTTATATAAAATATAAGAGGAATTAATGCCTTATTACGATTAGTTAAAAAAAGTTACTGTTCGACAATTATTTAAACAATTTTTATAAACAAATACATAGTTTTCGTGTGTCACAATGAATAGGCCTAATTTTTTTGCAGCATCAACCAAAAACGTCTTGCCAATGAGTCCTTGCTGTCATTTTTTTTAATTAACAGCAACTGTGAATTATTTAACCAATATTAATACACAAATTCATATTTTCAACATTATTCCACAAACTGGCTTAATTTTTTTTTGCGGAACCAACTGGAAATGTATCGCGAGTGACTCGTAGCTGTAATTTTGCTTAAACTGATAAAAAGATATGAATTATTTATACAATTTTTATAAATAAATATACATTTTGACAATTTTTCCAAGAATAGGTTCAATTTTCTCAGCCAAATCAACTAAAAATATATTACCAATTACATTTTGCTATGATAAATTTGCGAATGGACAAGAATCGTTAATTATTTAAAGAATTTTAATAAACTAATGTACATTTTGGCCACTTGTATGAATAAACTTACTTTTTCCATGGAATACACTAGAAATATCATACTAATGACTCCTTTTTGTGATATTTGTCTAACTAACAAGAACTGTTGATTGTTTAAACAATATTTGTAATCAAATTCACAGTTTGATCATTTTTCCATGATAAATATTCACTTTTTTTGCAGAATCTATCAGAAATGTCTTGCCATTTTTTTGTTCTTGTCATATTTTTCTAATTCTGAAAACATGTTTATTATTTAAACAATATTTACAAACAAAATCACAGTTTGACCATTTTTCTGTGATGAATATTTTTTTTTTTTTTGCGGAATGAACTGAACTAAGGTCATTATATTTATACATATGTGGGTGTGTGTGTGTGTTAATTAAGGGTGTGCTTATAGAAAAATGATCGGACAAATATAGCAAGAAAGAGTCATAAGTAAGACATTTGTAGTTAATTCTATGCGACAAAATAAGTCTAATCATGCAAAAGTGGCCAAAATGTACATTTGTTTATAACGATTGCTTAAATAATTAACTGATCTTATCTATTGGCAAAATATCATAGCAAAAAGTCATTGCCAATACATTTTTAGTTGGTTTAACTAAAAAAATGGAGCACATTCTTGGACAAATGGTCGAAATGTACTTTTATTTATAAAAATTGTCTAAACAATTTATATTTTTGATCAATTTCAACAAAATATGGCTAGGAGTCTCTAATAATACATTTTTATTTGGTTCCGTAAAAAAAATCGGCCTGGTCATGGAATAATGTTGAAAATGTGAATTTGTTAATAAATATTGTTTAAATAATTAACAGCTGTAATATAAAAAAAATGACAGCAAGGAATCATTGGCAAGACATTTTTGGTTGATCCAGTGAAAAAATCGAGCCTGATCATTGCGATATACGAAAAAAGCGTATTTGTTTATAAAAATTGTGAAAATAATTGTCAAATAGCAGCTATTATTAACGAATCGCAATTAGGCATTAATTTATCTCATATTTTATATTAAAAATATGAATTTCAGACAACTTATCATTTCTAATCGCGAGAAAATGGCTTCTGTTCATTAATTTGTTTAAAACATTACAAACAATTTTTTTTTACTCAAACCTACTGGAAATTATTGCTAGATAGTTACCACACTGACTTAAGCTCTTCTTTTGTCAATTTAAAAATCCTGAAAAAAGGTATATACGTTTAATAAGTTAGGATGACAATATTGCTTATTTTTTTGTTAAACAAAAAGATTTTGTTTCTTCAAAGTAACGTTATGAACTATATGACGTTTAGTACGATTACTGATGATTTTTTAAAGAATTCTTCTTTTTCCCCAGTTTTTAACAAAAAATTGCCCTTTTTCTCATTTTTTCGCTTAAATGCGAACAGAAATAATAGAACCAAATAAGAAAATCTAAATATTTTTGTTTCGACATTGATTTCGTTTGGTTAAAATTCAATTATTTGGTTAAAAATTTAACTATTATGATAGAGATTTAATCTTTTTTGGGTAAAAATGCACATTTTTTGTTTGAATTTAATTGGTTTATATTTAAATTCAAATCTTTCTTCTTTGTTGAGGAATATTTTTTTTTGGTGCAAATGTAAACATTATATTTTTGGTCTTAAAATTGATATTTGTTTTTCAAAATTGATCTTTTTTAGTTGAAAATTAAACTATTTAACAAAAAGTTTACGCATTTTGTTGAAAATTTCTCTTTGTTGGCAGAAAATTAATCTTATTGCTTAAAAGTTTATTTTTTTGGTTGAAAATTTAAATATGTATTTTGTTAAAAATTCGTGTTTCTTTTGTTGGGAACTAATTTTTCAACTGAAAATGTGAATATTCAATTTTTGGTTGAAAATTGATACTTTTGAATAAAAATTGATCTTTTTTACTTGAAAATTCAACTATTTGGATCAAAATTTGTCTCTTTTGGTTAGAAATTCTTCTATTTGGTTAAAATTCCAAATATTTGGTTGAAAATTCATATTTTTTTAGAATTCAACAGCTTTTGTATTTAAATTAAAATCTTTTTTTGTTGAAATATCAAATACTACATTATTCGTTAAGAATTCTCTTTTTTTTTTGTTGAAGATTCAAGTGTTTGGTTCAAAATTGAACTACTTTTTCTTCCACCCTGATATACAACATTTTCTAAAACATTCCTTGTATTATTGTATTTTTCGTTTTGTAAACAATTAATTTTTTATTGAAAATTTAACTATTCCATTTGAAGATTCATTATTGTTTGTTAAAAATTCATTTTTTTTTGTTGAAACTTAAACTTTTTTGGTAGAAAATTAGTTTTGTAGACTGAAAATTGAACTATTCCATTTGACGATTCCTCATTGTAGTTGAAAATTCATCTCTTTGGTTGAAATTTAACTCTTTTGTTAAAAAGTAATTTTTTTAGATGCCTCATTTTTGTTGAAAATTTATCTTTATGCTTGCAAATTTAACTAGTTTGTTAAGAATTTGCTTCTTTGGTAGAAAATTAATTTTTTAATTGAAAATTTAACTATTCCAT
>CAKNWT010285858.1:0-17260 GCA_932066315.1 Andricus coriarius | reverse complement strand
TGACATGATATCTCACATATATATATATATATATATATATATATATATATATATACAGGAAGAATGATTGATATTATGAATAGTGTTTCAAATTTTATGTATTTAGAGTAAAAACAGAAAATTCAGAGATGAAATAAATAGTACAATTTTAAAAAATATTGAAGATATCAAATATTCTTGGAATAAGTATCGAAAATGTTTTTCTACAGAGATCTGATTGAAATTGTCTGTCAAGCGGTTATACAGATTTGGCTGCAAAGGTGAACACAGGTGATAAATTTAATTTGTTTACAATTACTCAACTAAAATAAATTTTTATCCAAACTTTTTGTCTGAAACTTCACCTAGAAATCTATTAAAACAAATTTTTGATATGTATTTTAGAAAAAATACTATATGCTTAAATCTTACATTAAAAAATCGATTTTAACAGGTACTCAGAAAAAATCGATTCTCAATACAGACGGACCTAGATTTAATCGATCGGAGCGTAAGTGAACTTGCGCAGTAGACATGCATGCAGCATTAAGTAATTGCGGTTTTTTTTTAATCTCTGCACACCATATGCGCAAAAAGTAAAAACAATCAGGACGACTATTGGTGATGGCACCAGATGAGGGAACGTTCAAGACGTCGAGGTTCATAGAATCGAGGTCCGACTATGCATATTGCACGAATTTTCGATATCTTGAATAGTTTCTAGAATTTTACGTATTTAGTGTAAAGAATTAATATTAAGTAATGACATAAAAGGTAACATTTTTAAAACTTTTCAAGATATCGAAAATTCTTGCAATACGTATCTAGAACATATTGCTATAGACTTCTTATTAAAATTTGACGCCAACAGGCTGGATATATTCAGCTTTAGAGGCGAGCACAGGTGAAAAACATAATTTAATATTTATGTAAATTTTATCTTATAAGTATCGGATCAGTTTGGTGAACCTAGCCAACCTTTTCATTTCGAATTTAAATTGAATAATAGTACCACTTAAACAAATTATTTAATTTGTTCAATTTATTAAATAATTAATTAAATGAAAATTAAATTAATGGAACGAATTTATCTGATTTAGAAAAACAAACAGGAAATTTCATCAAAAACATCTGCGATGCAAAAATTCTGCCAGCTACATGCATTTTTGAAACCAAAATTGGCTTTAGTTATTCTGGAAAAAAATATTCATGAAAAATATGTTTTAAACTATGTTTTTTTGAAGTACCCTATAGAAAGTTTTCAAATAAATTTTAAAAAGCCATTTAAGACGTTCTGAAACCTGACAGGAAACAGCAATTGGCTTCAAATGGCCTCAAATGGCTTCTTAAAATTTATTTAAAGAATTTCTATTCAGTACTTTAGAAAAAGAGTGTTTGAATTTATTTTATAATGAATACTTTTTTCCAAATTACTTGAACAACTTTCATTTCAAAAGTGCATGTATAGTTGTACTTGGATGATTTTTTGTATCGCAAGTGTTTTTGGTGGGATTTTATTATCACAAACAAAAAGATATTTTCGATAAGGATAAGAGTACCCGTGTGGAAATTTTGAGTTGGCCCCCGCGAGGGCCATCGTAATTTTCCCCTTTACTACGTTGGCCCTACGTTGGCAAACTATGAAGGGCCCACATAGTTTCGACATGCTCACCTTCGAAGGCCCCATGTAGGCTGCTCACGAAGGGCCAATGCATTGGCCCTCTGTAGTGCCCGGATAAGCCCCCTGTAAGGCACACATAGGCCCTACAGTAATTTTCCCTTTTAAAGCCCTGCAAGAGCATTAAAATTTTTTTTAATTGAAAATGATACAATTATAATATACTAAGAATGGAATGCCTAAAACCAGAAATTATCAATTTCTTCTGTAGAATTTTATAAATAAATTGATTTATTTGACAAATTTCTCTTGAAGCACATAATGCAGTTTTATTTTTCTAAACTTTCACAAACTCGACATTTCTGTCTCACTTTATTATCAACATTTAATACTATAAACTGTAAATATAGTAACTTATGATTTTAAAAGACAAGTTTTAATCTTATCTTCATACCAGTCACCGTCCGGCGAATTCAACTCTTTTAAGCCTTTTTGGCCTGATCGATATTTTTCAAAACTAATTTTATTTATAGTTTTCTTATCCATGTTTTCTTTTGAAGGATCACTATTTATCATTCACCTTAACAGACCTTTAACATTTCTTACTTCAAAAAGCGCAATTCGGACCTCTGAATGTCATTCTTTCTGAGCACCGTCGCCGCGTACCTCACTAATACCTCTCAAAGTTTATAGGTTAAGTTACCGGCGATCCGCAGTATCAGCTGGCCTTTAAACGTTTTAATGATTTTGACATGATGAATATAATGGTCAGCAACAATTTTTTTGTGAAAATTTTACAACAACCTAACCTTTGTATTTAAAGTCATATTTTCGGAGTTAGAATTTAGCTGAATAATGGAAAATATTTCTATGTTCCACAACCCCAAACAAGGTAAAAAAGATTATGATAAAAATACTTTTTGGAATTTCTTATAATAATTTAATCTTTGTTTTTGGACTAATTTTTAACAAATTTTTGTTAAACTTGGTGATGGGACTTGGAATTTTTTGTAGAAAATAATAAAGGGGCAAATATGTAGGCCCCTGCGAGGGCCCAGCTGGGCGTTTCCACAGTGGGCCGCCTTTGTGGGGCCTCTAGAGGGCCACTAATTAAAAGAGGCCAAGCTGGGCAATTTCCACACGGGTAGTTGAAAATATGTATATTTTCATCTTCTTATTCTCAAAAAAGAAAAAAATATATCAACCGTATCGGTATCTACTTTTGCGAATTAAAAGCTATATAAAATCTTTAATTTTGAAAAAAATAGTTTCGTATTTTGCAATGTACCGCGTTACAAGCAAATGATTTTTGAACAAAATTGCCATATTTGCACAGTCGTGCCACAGAATCTACTGCTCAGAAAAATATAAAACTTGTACAATATCTATATCGAAGTTAGATATCTTGAAATCAAACAGAATTCTTACGACAGAATTAAAACTTCCCTCCATAAATTGTTGTCAAAAATTGCTATTCTTAAAAGGAAATCTTTTAGACTTTACATTTGTTAATAAAAAATCATCCAGGTCAATCAATCGGTTATCAAATGCCTTTTTATGCAGTTGTAAAAAGAAAAGTCAAATTGGCGAAAAAATGCAATAAGAAAAAAGGTCACGTAAAGTTTTGATTCGAAAATCTAATATTTTAATTTTGGGGTTTTTCGGGCACCTACTATTCGAGAAGAAATCGCCAGCTAAATGGCTGACATGTTCGAGTAGAATTTTGGCTTGAATTGCAAAAGATCGGTGGAATCACCCATATATGATTATATAACTTAAATAGATGCCTTAGGTAGACATCACGTTGTCATGCAAAAAAAATTAAGAAAAGAATTTTTTTTTTAATGCTTTATGCCAAAGTTGTGTTTGATCATACGAATTTCATAATATATCTTTAATGAGATAACAGAACTAAAATAAAATAAAGCTCGTTGAAATCACCTGAGCGGGATCCGACTGGACTTTTTACTAATATTTTATTATCATTACTCTACTGAGCTTGATATTGTTTATAAGGCTGTAAATAGATAATGGTTTGCCTTATGAGAAAACGTCACGAAAGTGAAAAATTTCATTTTGTGCCAGAGATTAATAAAATAAATTGAAAAAAATCTATTTTCCTGATCAAGCACGAGATGAATAAGTATCAACTTGAATGACTGACGAAGTATGCACTTTTGTTCTCTGAACGAGATGGTGTAAAATTTTGAACTCTATTGAAACAATTAGAAGGCTATATTAAAAAATGTTTGATGTGATCTAATCTGTTTCCATTTTAAAAATATTCTCTTCTGATTGTTTGCACAAAGTTAAAAAAAAATGAGAATTTTCTACAATGTTAAAACAATAATGAATCAATATAAGTTTAATATGGAACAATATATTAATTAATTATGCATTTGCAGGATCCTCATGCGCTACTTTTAAACAGAGTTCTGTTTTCGATTTTCAAAAGTTTTTTCAGTTGTATATCGTCCTTATTTTCCATTTAAAATTCCCATTATTTAGCAAACTTTGCAAATATGATTTGCCTTGAATAAGCATCAACTTTAATACGTATGAAATGGAGTTCCTAAAGAAGGTTATTTTGATTGTATAGCTTTTTTCCTAATACAAACGGTACTTTGAGGTCTCTCTAAATCAAAATTGGTCAAATTTAGCTGATTACAAGTGTAATTTCACAGATTTAATTGGTGAACACTCACCCACCTAAGATTAGAAGAAAGTTACTAATTTCATTAGTCGAGATATTTCCTAATCAATAGTGAAAAGCAACTTTTAATTTTGTTATTATTATTATACCATTAAACCGTTTCCCTTTCGGGGTAGGGGTAAATTGCTCGATTGGAAAGTAGTAGTGTTTGGATGGGTATATAGGTATAGGGTAGGGAGGTATATAGGTGTAAGGTATAGATAGTTCAGATTGATCTAGAATTCTCGTGTTATTGATTTAAATAACACGTTCATTCCGCAACACAGCTTCGACCCAAGTTGCTGATCAATCTCTCTAGCGATCACCCCACGTGGAGAGCCTCACAAAATTGTGATGTGTGACTCCCCACTTGGGCCCATTATTATCCACGGTCTTTGTTTCAGGCTCTATTCACTCTACTCACATTCTTCTTATAAACTATTTGTCGCCAAACTGTTCTGTCCTGGCATACTGCTCTAGCTTCATTCACGTCCATGCATTTTTTATGCAAGTTCTCGTGTTTTTATGGCTTCTTATGTCTCTTCGGATTAATGTATCATTCACAGACTCTATCCATTCTCTCGGTGGTCTACCTCTGGGCATTCTGCCATTTACTTTACCTTTATACACCTTTTTTGTCAGTCGCTCTTCTTTCATTCTTTCAAGATGTCCGAACAACCTTAACTGATTTCTTTCCCATATATCAACTAGTGTCTCCCCTGTACCACAGTCTTTGAGGATTATCTCGTTTTGAACTTTGTCCGTCAGTGTTTTCCCGCATATTGTGCGCAGGGGTTTCATGCCGATCGCGTTAGTT
Organism: Andricus coriarius; assembly: GCA_932066315.1. Taxonomy (NCBI): domain Eukaryota; kingdom Metazoa; phylum Arthropoda; class Insecta; order Hymenoptera; family Cynipidae; genus Andricus; species Andricus coriarius. Next base: position 12,154 of record CAKNWT010285858.1, on the reverse strand, counting down.
TTACTCATGTCCTTTTCTTGACATGTCCATGTCTCGCTACCGTATAGTACAGCCGGTACAATTAAAGATTTATATACGGTCATTTTCGTTTCTTTTTATTTGTTTTTATTTCTGAGATTGAACCCTGCTCTACCGATAACCTTCTTACCCTCATTAATGCGCCTGAATAACTCCCTTTCTATTTTTCCGTCGCTAGTGAATAGGCTACCCAGATATACGTATTTGTCAACTTGCTCTAGTCTCTCATCATTCAGGAAAATGTTGCACATTGTTTTCTCACTTTTTCCTTCAAACACCATTACCATTGTTTTATTTACGTTAATTTTGAGGCCCATGTTCTGCATGCTTGCATTAAGTTTGTTCAAGATTCTTTGCATGTCTTCGATTGAGTCTGCCATAACAATCTTGTCATCTGCGAAAGCCAAACCACCTTCACCGGTTCGAGATCTACACCTTCTTCGTCGAAGAGGGCCATTCTTAGACACTTGTCCATAAATATGATAAATAGCCATGAGGACATAACGCATCCTTGTCTAACACCCTGCATAATATCGAATCAATCACTCAGTTTCCCATTAACCCCTACACTCGCTTTACTGCCTGCATATATTGTTTGTATTGCTTGTAGGAGCCATCCATGGACTCCGTGCTTAGTAAAAATATATAATTTTACTCAGAACGGTATATAAAAATTAAAGAAAGGTTATAAAAATGGAAAATTTGAAAAATAGAAAATTTTAATAAAACTACGCGATGGTGTGTCATTGTTGAGTCTATTGAAACAATAAGGCGCCGTGTAAGTAAATACATAATATTGTACAATTCCCTAATCCGAATTTCTTTGAGCGGAAATTTGCATGGGGTCGGTCATGACTTGGATATCCCGGCTTTATTTTAAAAATCAAATCGATCATGACTAACCTAAGACTTGCACCGTTAGGTACACATTTTGTTCATGTAACTAATGCGCGCTGTCAAATAAAAAGCCATTAAGAATGAGGTAATAATTATTATAATTGACCCGCTCATTACTAATTATTTCGACCAAATAACGAAGAACAAAATCGTCTTGACAGGTGGGTGACAATATTCAACTCAACACTCGACGATACTCGAAATGGTTTTCAAAGTTCTAAGATACCCCCTACCCTTTTTCACGCTTTTCTAAATAGATTTATACACGTAAGTCACGCTTAAAATACTGTTCCTAATCCACTGCAGCCTAGAATTCTTGACCAATTTTTACGTTTTTTTAAATGCTCCGAATTAAATTCAGCAGAATGACTTTAGGCCCGATTTTTTTATTTTTTTATGTGGAATTCATTATTTAAACAAATAGAAAGTAAAAATGGGACACTTAACGAATATAATTTTTTTTTCTTCAAAGAAAAAATTTGAAAGAACTTACTATTTATCATAATTATTGCAAATACACTCCAGGAATATAAATATTTAGCTTAAGATTTTCATACAAAGCTCAACCGCAAAGAAACTTTTTTTTTGTTCAAAAATGCCTACATACCTCGTAGGAGTAATATTTAGAATAGAAAATAACCATTTGTTATCAATTACCATTATTTAAAATATTCTAGTAAACAAATTGACTTTTTTTCTCATCGTACAACGTTCAAATAATTATAAATTATAATAAATAGCGACAGAAAAATATAAATGTTAAATATTTGTATTGTTACTAACAATATTATAATCAAATAACAAAATGTAGCATTTTTCATCGAAAAAAAATTATTTTTTTCTGCTAAATCATGTTGGAGCTGTCTCATTTATTATATTTCACAATGAAAGTGTGGCACCAACTCGCAATTGTTATTGTTATTAACAATTTTTGAATTATTATTTTCTTGTGAAGCCGGTCCATTTAAGTCCCGTAGCACTGCGGTTAAAAAGCTATTCTACTATGCCTTTTATTTTAAAATCACGGTGAAACAGAGGTTTGTACACGGGTTACCCTCGGCACTAAAGTATCATTTAAGTCCTTTAGAATGAGCACATTTCGCTCCAGACGACTCCACTTTACTGGGTGAGAACTTTTCTTTTACTAAGGTGGGATTATTATCACGTTTGGCTAGGGGAAAGGAAAACTGCAGCAACCCACCATCTCAGTTCAGCTAATTTTTCAACAGTCAAGTTTGAAGGCAGACATTCGAACGCTAACCCATCGAATACACGCAATCACCACCCGCTCGACATTAGTTAAAGCGCACCGAATAATACACAATCTGGTCGTAACGTCGCAGATGGGCACCCATCCGAGCTCTATCCGCGCTCGAAACGGCTTGACATCTGGATTCTTCCTGATTCGAGATTCACCGCGCAGTTAATGCCCATCGTTTAATAATAATTAATATTATTATTAAGTCATAACAGAAAATTGTGACTTTTATGAACAAAATTAAAAAAAAAGTATTTTGCTATATCATAAAAGTAACAATTTTCTATTATTATCTTATAACAATATTATTATTGACAAAATTACTGATTTACGTACAACTACCAAGATGCATTAAAATAATCATTACGACAAAAGCGCTTATTCAGACGTAAAATTGCTATAGATGACTCTTTATTTAAAATATTGTTAAAAAAAATGATAATCGCGAGATGGTGCAACACTTTCTTAATGAAATAAGTATGACAACTTACATAGCTGCAACATGATTTAGCAGAAAAAAAATGTTGTTTTTTTTGTGGAAAAGGCTAATTTTCAAAAATATATTGTTTTGTTTGAGCACCGTATGAAAATAATAATGGTTTATATGAAATATTCATAAGAATTAGCTTAAATCTTAAACTCAATATTTATGCTCCTGGAACGTAATATCTGTAATAATCCTGATAAAAAATATAAAATAATAATGAAAAATATTATTCGTAAAATGTCCAATTTTGACGTTCTATTTATTTCAACAATAAATTCCACATAGTGAAATTAAAAAGTCAACCCTGAAGTCATTCTGCATGGATTATTTCTAAGCATCTGAAAAAAAATCAAAATCGGTCAAGAATTGTAGGCTTTGGTCGATTATGAACAGTAAATTCCCGATTCCTCCCCCTGCATGACGCGCCGATTAATTATTGTTCGGCCTATATAAAAATCTCCAGTTGAACGATCGTTTTCTTTTCTAAAAAATCTATTATCAAAAATCGCTTGTTTGTCCAAATTTCGGCCTTTGGAATTCTACATACCGCCGCCCATGACTGCGTGTCAATAGAGGAAGAACTGCTGCAAGAAAAGTATTAGCAGTCGTAATTGATGTTAACGAATCTGATTTGTAAACATTAGAAAAAGAATAGTGTTCTGGAAAATCTTTACTGTAGAAATAAGTTTTCAATAACTGACTTTGATTTTATCCAGTTAAGTGATATGCCCTCATCCTGTTTAAATCTTCGTTCGGCTTTAAACGTAAGTTCCGGTTGGAAAGAGGGATTTGTACATTGTAATTTTAAATGATCTTCTATTGATAACACATTTAAATGCTTTGAAAAATCCAATATCCAGATATTAATTGTTGCACAATGATGAGCTCTTTTATTATATCCTGCTTGTACCTCTTCTATTTGCTCTATTTTGAAATCATTTTTAGCAATTCATTTTTCTTCGATAATCATTGACGTCAATTTGCACTTATTAACCTACGTGCTCAGTTCCTATTTATTTTGTCATTGCATACATCAGAATGTACATATAATTGTTTATATAATATTTTGTAATGTTTCCGTAGATTTAACTTTTGTGAATCCCATCTGTTTCCTAAATAATATGCGAATATACATTAGGAAACTCAGTGTTCTCATAAAGTAAACATTGGCTTTTTTAAAACGCAAATGTGGTTTCACATGATAAGATAGCATTTGGTATGAACATGACCAGGCCTTCAGCTCCTTAGGCTGTATTGCGCAAATCTTGCAAACTTGATTGGCGGAGCTGGAAAAAGGAAGGGGGGTTTTCCGTAAGCCGAGGGTTATTCGCCAAAAAGGAGGGTTAATAAATACTGAAATTTGGTATAAAAAAACAACTTTACACAATAGGAGGACATTCTTCTAGTTTACCTTAACCGAAAAGTAAAAATCAGACGAACTCTTCAGCTATGAAGTGTGCCATCTTATGCTGTTTACTGACATTCTGTGTCTTCCAAGTAAGTTGTCTTACAAGTTTGTAAAAAATGACACATTTTAATGATAATTTTAATAATTTTTCAAACCAAAAAACAGTAGTTAACTCCTTTTGCAGAAAAATTAAGTTTAGCTTGTTAACTTTTGAATAAAAAAATTCATTTGTGTCTGCAACTTAAATGAAAGTGGAATTCTTGTAAATTAAACGATTGAACGAAGTAACCTAATCGCAATTATGCAAGCTGCTTCGTTTCAATATATCAAATGCAAAATGTAAAATGTAAAAATGCAGTCACCCTTTTGACTTTTGAGTAATGCAGGTTTAATCTTCACTGTTAAAAATTTCTCTTATAATTTTATAATAAAAGTATTGGAATTCAATTCACAAGTCGAAGGATTTCCCGGAAGGAATTTCACGAAAATTCTACAGAAATTCCAGCTGGAAATTGCCTTAACTTCCAGTCAAATTGCACTTACTTTCCTTACTCCTGGTTGCTTCCCGGATGTCTCGACCGTCGTCTTAACACATTCCGTTTGCACTAGGTAGGTGTACAAAATACATGTAAAAAAAAAATCATTGTACAAAAACTTCCGTACCACGGCCCGATGTAACGCAAGCCCCATGAAGTTTAACATGTATTTCCCATTAAAAAAAAAATACTTGTTTGTAAATTTTATTTAGAATCGCCAATATTAGCTGAATCGAGTAGAGAATCAACATTTCTCTTCACAATTAGCTATAGAATACGAAAGTAATATAGCTTTTCAAATATCACTGCCATACGTTTTTTATAGGGTCCCGAGAAAACTCCATAACTAAAACAATGAGTTTTGCGAGTTTTTGGCGCTAATTATGACTTTTTTGCGATTTTTTAAATGCATTTTGTTTCTAATACATACAATACTATTTTGTGCTGATAATTAGATATTCACATAAATTGTTTAAACAATTAATTATTGCTTTTAGCAATTGGAATGGAAGCTTCTAATGTGTCCCCTAAGGGTTTACATTTTTCTTGTATCTCTTCCCTATTCCTTCACACACCCCCCACGCACTTACTTGGTGGTGAGACGGGGACCTATAGTTTAAGGTGGGTTCCGAACCACCAAGAGCAACAGCTTTAAGTACTTAGAGAACCTTTTTCTCTAGAGGTACCGGTCCCACGACTCTCCGAAGATGAACAACTCCCTTGGCTTGGCTAGTGTTCACCGCATGGGCCGCCGAGGCTCTTCCAGAGTGAGGGGCGGGAATCGAACCCGCTAGCCGACTGTGTGGGTCTAAAGCCTACGCCTTATCCCCCACGACCATCGTCCCACTCTTTTAGCAATTGTATCTTCAAATTAAATTAGAAACTTGCGGTTTGTTAACAATAATAATTGTTAAAACAATTTATTATTATTTTTGATAATATTTAATTTGAGCAATGCAAGAAAGTTGCAGTTTTTTCCTGAAATTTTCATTCATTTGTCGACTTTTAGCCTTGAGTAAGTTATCAGTTAATTAAGTTTAGCAAAAATAAGATTTAAAAAAATTATCATTGTTTATAACTATCTTCCCTTAGATAAGTGCTAAAAAGTTGCGGTTTTCCTGAACTTTTAAACTTTTTTCCACTTTTTCACTCAGCGGGGCAATAATTAATGTAAGTTAACGAAAACATGCTCATTTAAACAATTGATTATTTTTTATAACTGTCTTTTCTTACAGTAACGCTAGTTTAGTTTCGCTTTGACTTTTTAGTTTATGAAAAAATATTAAGTGAACCACAAAAAAAATAATTTTCTAAATTGTATTGCATTTTTTAAGTGAATTGTTTTTGCTCCTTACCCAATGTTTAAACAAAATTAATTTAAACGAAAAAGCTATCTTACACAAGAGACAAAAACAGAGAATTGAATAATTAAAAGTAGGTGAGAGGACAAGGTCTTTTAATGAATTGTAAAAGTTTTTTTTTAATTACAACAAGAAGTTTCTGGCAAAGCGTAAAAGAAACATTTGTAATTGCACATATTTTAATATTAGCCCCCCCCCCCTCCAGCTCATACCCTGAAAAATAAACGTCTCGTCGATGATAATATACATATGTAAAGATTAAAAATACTTCAAACAAATAATTAATGGATTTTAACATCTGGGACAAGGTAGAATTACTGCAGTCAGGAAATTGCTTCTGGTACCATGATGATGACATACCATTAGAGATTGTTTGAAATATGATACTCTCTACTGTTTATTTATTATTTGCTCATAACTAAAAAGGCAAAGCAAAGTTAAACATGTCAGAAAAAACCGCAACTTTCTAGCACTTATCTAAGAGAAGATAGTTATAAACCAGAATCAATTGTTTAAATATTAATGTTTGTTAACTTGCATTATGAATTACTGGTTGAAAAGTTGAAAATTTTAGCAGAAACCGCAATCATCGAGCATTAATATAGAACAAGATAGTTATAAAGAATATTAATTTGTTTCAATAATTATTTTTGCTAAATTAAATTAATTATTAACGTTGCCCGTGTAGGAATGGTAACCGGGATCCGACCGGGAGCCGGCCGGATAGCCCCAGTTTAAACCGGGAGCCGGCCGGGGATACTGGCCGGGTTCCGGCCAAAAACGTCACGGTAAACTGGTCGGATCCCGGCTTTCATACCGGCCGGGATCCGGTCGGGTAACCCGGCCACAGACCGGTTAAAAATTTTTGCTTCAGGCGAGAAATTGGTAACTTGAAATGTCTTTTAAGGCTCATCGTAACGAATACGGTGAACTTTAAATGTGAAATCAAGTTATCAAATTCTCGCGATGAAATTAGAGAAGAGTTTCAACCACTGATGCTAGAATCTCCTAGTCATTGTTTTATTCTGGAAACCACGTGGTGATTTGAGGTTAGGAAGTAGGAAATGAAAAAATGAATACACAACACTATACTTTATTATAAAATAATAATTATTCGCGCATCAAATGGGGGTTTCAAACTGATTACTGGAATAAGGTTGATTTTAATACCCGGTTTTATTTGTTAACTTCGCGGAGACGACGCGACATGAATGCAACTTGCATTATCGTTCGAGGTGAAAAACTGAAACTTGCAAGTGTCTACGCCGACGCCAGGCGCAGAAGGCAGTAGGCATGGCGGTAAATTTGAAAGTGTACAGAGTAAAAATTTTCTGAAAACAGAGAAAATTGTAAAAATTGTAACAATTCTGCTAATACATATTGCAGAATCGATACCAGTTTTAATTAATAATTTAAAACATTGGGAAGACATATATGTTGTTTTTTTTTCAAGAATTTGAAAAAGCTAAATTCTGTTTCACTGATCTAATAAATCCGTAAGTGCGTCTTTGATAATATTACGGCTCTTAAAAAATGTGCAATTTCTATAAAAAAAGTATCCTGACCAGTGCTCGGTCGGCTCCCGACAATGAAATCTAACCAGGTTTGGCCCGGCCGGCAGCCGACCGGCTCCCGACCATGAAATCCAACCAGGGGTAGCCCGGCCGGGATCCGACCAGAAACCTTGTTGTAGTAGGGCCAACCCGGGCAATTTCTGCACGGGTGTCCAAGTGACAAGTAGCATTATTCTAAGAGAATATTATTAGCAATAATAATACAATGTGGAAACAATTATATCTGTTGATACTAATTAAGTATTATCTCACTTGAATTGAAAATTGTACAAAAAGTGGAATTTTTTTTTTTAAACCGTGACCCTGACTCTAATCTATAGAAAATTGCTAAAACCAATAAGAAATTGTTTAAAAAATTTATGTAAATATCTAATTATCAGTATAAACTAGTATTCAATGTATTAGAAACAATTTGCATTCAACTAAAAACAATAAGAAATTGTTTTAAAAATTTATGTAAATATCTAATTATCAGTATAAAGTAGTATTTTATGCATTAGAAACAATATGTATTCAGAAAACCGTAAAAAAATCATAATTAGCGCCAAAAACTCGCAAAACCCATTGTTTCACTAATGGGGATTTTTCGGGACCCTATAAAACAAACATATGGCGGTGATATTTGAAAAGCAATATTACTTTCGTATTCTATAGCTAATTTTGAAGAAAAAAATGTGCTCGCTGCGCGGGCACATTATCATCGCGCGCTGCGCGCGCGGCTCACTTCGCTCGCAAGTTTGAGCGCGCCTAGGGCGCGCGACTGTTGGTTCTCGCGCTTCGCGCTCGATAATATATGTATCTCGCGCTTCGCGCTCGATAATGTATGTACCTCGCGCTACGCGCTCGATCATTGTGTTTCCACACATTTGTGCAGAGACCTTTTCAAATTAAAGGTCACAGCATCGACAACTGTAATTTGGTGATTGTGAATTCTCTTTTGTTAAAGCTCCTTATGCTTTAACGAACACATTCTCATCACGTATCAAATTCCTGGGATTCCTTATTCATATGTTGCAATATAAAGCACAAATTTTATTTCTCATGATTACTTCAATATTTTTTTCTTATTTTGCATTACATTTTATTCTCAACTACCTTGAACAATGTATCCTTTCAATAAATTTATATTATTACAATTCATAATATGCATTGGTATTGAAACCTATATAAAAAATCCTATACAAAAAAAAATTTGTTATTAAACCAAACCAAAAATACGCATTTTAGCGTAAACTGGTTCTAAGAAAATGTTTATAAGAAAAGTTTGTAAAAAATTTTTAGTTCATTTTTGGTTGAACAACTTTTGTATATTAATTTTTTTTCGTCTTTTGTACGGTTTTTCCAAAGATTTAATTTTTTATTTTTAATGCTATTTTTGCGATTAATACAAAAACTACGCTTCTTTTAAAAAATTATTTATGACAAATTTTTATAGCTCTTTTTCGTGTGAGCAACTTTTGTCCATTATTTTCTTTCATAGCTTGTGTCGTTTGTCCAAAAATGTAATTCTTTCATTTTTAATTTTATTTTCTAAGATTAAAACAAAAACTGCACATTCTATCTAAAAGTGATTGCTTATAAATTTGTAGATCTTTTTTGAATTCATAATTTGTTTCTATTCATCTTTTTACGTACCTTGCGTCGTTTTTCCAAAGATATAATTTTTCTACTTTTAATGCTATTTTTTACGAAAAAAACAAGAATTACGCATCCTATAAAAAAGTCATCGATAACAAATTTGTAGATCTTTTTTATATACACAATTTTTGTTTTGTCATCATTTTCCATATCTTGCTTTGTTTGACCGCAAAATTAAATTTTTGATTTTTCAATATTTTTTTGTGCCATCAAAATTAGAATTTTTTATTTTTCATAAAATTCAAAAGTTGTTATGACAATATTGTAGAGTGTTTAAAAAGCAACGATTTTCGCCTATTGACTTTTTTTCATATCGTGCGTTTTTGGCCTAAAATGTTAATTTTCATTTGTTTTTTGGAATTTTGTAAATGCTATAACTTCGGTAATTTTTTTTCTATCGAAAAAAGTCATGAGAATATTTTGTTCGCCTTATTGAGTACTATTATTATCCGTACATACAATTTTAAAATATTGAAAAAAAGTGTTCTAAAAAATTTTCAAAATGTGCTCACATTTTGAATTTGTATCCAAAATGGCTGGCTAACGAACTTGACCTTTATTTTAGGACACTTAAAGAGTGTACCAAAGCCCAATCCAATCTGACAATTCTTTCGAAAATTATCGTGCTAACAAACTAAAAATCTACATACACACATACCCACATACCCACATACAGACAGACAGACACATTCGTAAAAACCTGTTTTTTGGATTCAGGGGGTCTCAAAACGTGGACATTTGACAAAAACTGGGGTCGGGGGGGGGGGGGGTGTCAAATTTTACACAAATCTAATACCTTCTCTGATGAGAATGTAATAATGACTTCCAACGCGATTCATCTAATATTGACGATTCTAAATAGATTTTACAAAAACGTCTTTTTTCTTATGGCAAATACATGTTAAACTTCATGGGGCTTGTGCCACCTGTAAATATCACCTTTTTTTAAAAACAAAACGAAATTAATTTATTTTTGTGTGGATTCGAACATATTTCCGGGCGAGATGCATACAAATTCGAAAAAAAAATTCAATACATTTTTGAACCACCCTATTGTACAACAACTTCCAAGTACACCAGATGTAAAATATACTTCTTCCTTGATGAAGTTGAGTTCCAAATGAAGATTGGTCGCATCTGACCTATTTTTCTCATGATCCGTCATTTCACAACTTCCGAGTACGCCAGATGTAAAAAAGAAATCTTCCTCCAGGAAGTGAAGGTGCAAATAAAGATTGTCCGCACTTCGCCAATTATTTTCATCACCTGTTATTTTTTAATAACTTCCGAGAGCACTAGGTGTAGAAAATACATCTTCCTTGATGAAGTTGAGTTGTGAATAAAGATTGGCTGCACCTCAACTAATTTTCTCATGATCCATCATTGCACAATAACTCCCGAGTACACCAGGTGTAAAAAATACGTCTTTTTCGAGGAAATTATATTTGTTATACCTGGTTTATTTGAGAGTTTTTTAGAATAAGTGGGCATAGAAAAAATTTCTAGGGTGCAGCACATCTTCATTTGGAACTCAACTTCTTTGAGGAAAATATATTTTGTACACCTAGTGCACTCGGTAGTTGTTTTTCAATAACATGTATAAGAAAAATGTGTGAGGTGCGGCAAATCTTCATTTGGAACTTAACTTTCTCGAGGAAAAAGTATTATTTACATTTGGTGCATTCGGAAGTTTTTTCACAATGACCGATCATCCCAATAACCGTTGGGGTGCGACTAGTCCCTACTTGAAAGTGAGCTTCCTCTAAGATGATTTATGGTATACATATAGTGCAAACGGAATATGTTGGAACGACGCGATGGTCGAGACCATTTCAGGCTAGAATTTGCAACCAGAAAGTTAGTGCGATTTCCACGGAAAGTCAAGGGAATTTCCGACTGAAATTTCCTTAGAATTTCCGTAGAATCTTTCCACGTGGGACAAAACGTTATGTAATTTAATAATATATGTTTTGTACAGTGAATTGTTAAGGAAATTAAGATTTCCTGCATATAGGTTTTACATTATATTTTATTTAAAAATAAAAAAAATTGCTGGCCTCACCATTTGATCGTACATAAATCAAGAATTAAGTACGACGTATAGCCGAGCAATGCTCAGAAACGCATTCTGAGGGGCAACATTTCGTATATGTCTTAATTAATTTTCAATCATGCAGGCCGGTGGGTGAGATGTTGAGGATTGCCTTGCCAATGAAATATGTTTTTGTATGTGGAAAATAAGAGGATACTTTTTTTGTTAATTTCCATACGGACATTTCTACATTTTTCACGAAAATTTTAACATTTTTCGGGTTCAATAAGTTTTTCGAAAATTTAAAACTCATGCCATTTTATTTAACATTAATTTAGCATTACAATTTGTATTGTAAAATGTTGTAAAATCACAAACATTTTCAACAATGTGAGGGGTGCATACTAGAAAAATACTAAACTTTGTTTGAACCTAATCTGGATGAACGCAGTAATCGCAGTCGTGTTACTACATGTTTGATCTAGAAGGAAAAAAAATGTATTCCTCCTTGCTCGAATAGCATATGATACAAGATCAAAACTCTAGTTTTGATTTTTGTCGAAAAACAAAAATCAAAAACCGAATTCAGTTCTCTTTCATCAATATTTTATAACTTTACAGATTGTCCATGCTGCCACACGGAAAGATCTGGAGAAGGCTTGTGCGATACATATAGCTCAATGGCAATTCTACTCAACAAAAAAACAAGGGGAATTTATAGTGAGTCATTGGAGAATCTAATATTAAATTCTTTAAAATAATTTAAGAATATAAGTATTGAAATTATTGAGTTGAAGAATCAGCGAACTGTTTTTCTTATTTTCACATTTTTGAAGGGAGCAATATTTAAACTACTTTCTTCTTTTCCTTCCTGAGAAATATATAAGAAATTATTTTGAATAAAAGTATATAGGAGGAACGCCAATGCAGTCGGTATGTGACTCC
>CAKNWT010285855.1:0-15773 GCA_932066315.1 Andricus coriarius | reverse complement strand
CACTAAATTAAAGTAGAATTATTTAAAAATTGACGTATAGAGATGCGGGTGATGAAAAAACATCAGGCTGCACTGGACAACTGACTTCGAACTTCGAGGCGGGAAATCCCCGAAGACTTATGTTTGCAAACAAGGTTGAATTCATAACGAAAAAATATGAATTTTCTGCCTAAATAATTGAATTTCTCATAAAAGGGAAAATGTTTTTAACACAATAAGTGAATTTTCGTCTTGAAAAGATCAATTTTCTCGTAAAAATGAAGTAGCTACCTTTTTCGTTGTAAAAATTATTTTTTACAAAAAAAAAACATATTTTCTATAAAATGTATTTAACTTTCAACCAAAGAAATGAACGTTCAACTAAAATAATGCATGTTAAAATAAAAACAAAAAAAAAACATTTCACTAAGTAGGTAAATTTTCAAACCAAAAACAGGAATTTTCTATAAAAAAAGACAAATTTCCAACTAACAACATACATTTTAAACAAAGAATAGAATATTTTAATTTCCAGTTAGTGAAATAATTTTCTGAATAAATAAAATAAATTTTCAACCAAAATTTAAAAAATGGAGTATACTTAAATTTTTTGTTGAAAAAATTAATTTTTAAATTTTTATTTAAAAAAATGATTGTTAATATAAAAAATAATTTTCAAATGTAGAAATGAAAATTTCGACCCAGAAAGAATAATTTTTAAGAAAATACATGAATTTTCCATCAACATTTTTTATTTTTAATGGAATTTTCAACCCAATAAATTTTTAACCAAATAAATTTTTAACAAAGTATAGAATAGTTTAATTTTTAGTTAGAGAAATAACTTTTTAAGCGAATAAAATGAATTTTCAAGTGAACAACTGAATTTTTGACTGAAAAGATTAAATTTGTATTAAAATGAATCTCGACAAGAAAGTGAGTTGAATTTTTAGTTTAAAAATCAATTTTTAATAAGAAAAAACTATTTTTAACCATAGAAATTATATAAAATACATGAATTTTAACTTGAAAAGTTAATTTTCTACAAATAAAGACAAACTTTCAACAAAATACATAAATATTTAACTGAAAAAGCTAAATTTTCAACAAAAAATATATTAGTTAAATTTTAAGGTAGAGAAATAAGTTTTTAAGAAAATAACTTTAATTTTCGTAGAAGTATTTAAATTTTCAAGAAAACAAATAAATTCTCTACCGAAATGATTAAATGTCCATAGAAATATTTCAAACCCAAATTGAGTTGACTTTTTATTTAAAAAAAATTTATTTTCAATAAGAAAACTAATTTTGCACCAAAAGAAAGAATTGTAAGTAAGTGGAAAAAGTTGTTCTTCACATGGAATTCACTGGAGGAATTTCCACGCTGTAATAAAGAAACTTCTGTAAATCATGTACAACGTTCTCAAATAATATAAGATTTTTCTGTAAAATCTATAACAAAATGTTGGAAAATGAACAGAGTTCTGTTTCTAAAGGAAAGGTAATTAGTGCGCGCAAAGCACACATAATTTTATATTATTTTTAAAAAGTAGACCATGCAAAACTTTAAAGTATTTAAAATTAAATAATTCAAAATTTCAAGGTTAGAAAATTTCACATGGAAAATTTCAAATAAAAAGTTGTCCAATGTTTTTATTGGCTTACTACAAATTTATAAGCCCGCTTATTAATAAAATGTTACAATAACAAATTTCGATGAAACGGGGACCAGATATTATTTTGTACGGCCGTGGCCTACTCGTACTTCAACTTTATAGCCGAGATTTTTTTCTAGATATTTCAACTGTTAGGTTAGCCGTGAGTTATAGTTGTTAGCGATAGATAGCGTTAAACGTAGTTTAGGTGGTTCGAAACCCGTCACAGCGTTTTCGATTTTTAACAGCGTTAATATCGTTAAAAGCGTGCGACTATATCGTATGTAATGTGTCGTAATTTAATGTAATTGTTTAAGTTAAATTACGTATATGTACCAACAATACGCTTATGAATTGTATGATATGTGTGAGCATGTGTTTGTCAGTAGTGGATTTCCCCAGAATCTGTTTGTAGCAAGAATGTTTTTTTTTTGCTGGAGCACGAAATTTTAAACGACTGGGATGTAGAATTCACATATACAGAGAGGTAGACTTTGTTTTCTACAATCGAAACTGTACCTAACAGTTCGACTGATTTTACCTAACTGGTAGGTGATCTTTATTATCTCGTTGTATTATTTCTTACTGAATCACGAATTAAATTTTAATGAATTTATATTAATAATTAATATTTCCACATCAAATATTACCCTATTTCATTTTACATAACTGAAAGTGAAATTTTAATATAATGCCGTAATGTCCTCCGTTTACCGTACTAAATTATGTAAAATTTAACACACAAATTTTCTCTGTGTACATATGGGTCTCTTTTGCTGCTAAGTATCGCTTTTTTGATAAAATGTTTATATTTGAATTTAGAAACAAAAAGAAAAGAACAATAGAAAAAAGTGCAGTGAATCTCAGTACTAGCTGAGTGTGTATTTTCCAGATCTCGCCAATCACCCCTCTTCAAATTTAGGAGGCAGACTCCCAAGAGCGCGAGTGGAGACTCGGGGGCGTGTCGAATTACCCGAAATGAATCACTCTTTCATTTTTATGAGATGCAAGTCGGTTCAAAAAACTGATATTATGAAAACATCACGTGATTCAAATTTATTTAGCAGAAATAGTTTATTCATATAATTTTAAGAAAGTGAAAAAAAGATTCATGAAAATCGGATAATATATGCAGTAATAATATAAATGTTGAAGTGCACACGCTAGTATGGTAAGATGCACTGCGGTATGGGAGGAAATGCATTTTTTTTGTTCAAAAGGTCGGAAACTGCCCATCCATTTTATAATGCTGATAAGGCCCCTTATAGTATCCGTTCCGTTCATTCGGTCCGCTAGGGAAAATTGATTATATTTACACTCTAATATTAATATAAAATATATCAATACAACACACAAACATGTTACAAAACAAAGCTCAAAAGTGAAAAACTCATTTTATACTATCTTTAATATAAAATAAAACTGAACTTTTATCGCAATTTTTTCCATTTTTCAAAATTTAAAAAAAAAATGATATTGTCATTAACAATTGGAGCCATTGATGGGGATCAAATCCTGCTGCCCCCCCCCCCCCCTGGATGCGGCATTGGCAGCTCCTTGCATCTCTGAGTTGAAAGTTTCCTGAATGTTGACCATTGACCACGGTGGCGCTGATTAGTCACGAGGCATTGATTAATTTGCAACAAGGCTGCGAACCCAGAATGGAATCTCGACCGTTCCGGATCTGGATCCGGTTTTTTACGAACGGTTCCGGGAACAATACTACTACTTACTCCGTTCCGGAATGAAACCACACTTTACTTATCCTGATTTCAGAACCGACCGACCTCGTTCTGGCTCCGGGCCCGTTCCTAGTCGGAATAAAACCGGAACCAGGATCTCGTCCCGGAACGAATGTTGTGGACCAAACTCTAAAATAAAAAAGCGCCCTAAATTTTGGGAAAATTCAGTTAGTCTGCGGAATTCCATGAGAGACGGTACTAACTGTTTTTTCGTGTTGATGAATACGAATTTTGGATTGAAATATAAAAATTAAAAATAGCGATACCAATATTGAAAAAATGCAATAAATTCGTGGATTTGCTCAGAATCGGTAATAAAGCAGTTTCTGAGTTTAAGAAGTCGAATTCGCCGTCCGAATTCAAAATTTTTCAAAAACCACCTGTATTTTCAAATTTTCATTACATCTTTCGATTCCAATGCAAGTCAGTACGAGGTGATTAATCGCCTCTAAAAGTGCACATTTTTGGTCAAAGTTCAAAGATTACAAATTTAACTCTAATTCAGAAAATTTGGTTAAGATTTGTATGATAGTCAGTACGAGTTTTTTTTAATAGTAGAATACGAATTTCAGTTCAAATATCCTGAATTCAAAAAGGCAACCTTCAAGGTCAAAATTAAAAAATTTGCAAAATTTTACGCTAATTTTGAAAATTTTATTAATTTTGTACACTTCCATGAAAGTGAGTACAAAGAAGGTTTTTCGGGGCATAGAATAGGAATTTGGGATAAAATTTCAAAAGCGTTTTAAATTTGGAAAATTTTATAAAGTGAGTAGTTTTCCATACAAGTCAGTATAGGAGATAGTTAATCAATTGTGAAATGAAATTCCAATTTAAAGGGTAAATAAATATTATTTTTTAATTCGACTAGTATCATTAATCGCCGCGCAGTTTTCTGCTTTGAGAGGAAAAATAATTTTTGATACAAAATAATGATTTTGAACACTATTTATCGGTTAGAAAGTTTTGAGCACATATTCTAAGTATGCCGAAAAAGAATCTAGAAAGTTTTGAAATTTTTTTTTATTTGACTGGATTTTCAAAATTTTGTGAAAGATTTGAGGCAGTTTAAAAATATTTAGGACTTCTAGAAGTTTAAAGGAATCTGGAAATAGTGTATGAATTTGCGGAGAACTTTTCATGTATTAAAATATTTTAAATCTCTTTAAAAGTTCTAAAATTTATAAATATCTTTTAACGGACTTGAAATTTTCCTAACATGTTGAAAAATTATTAAGAATTTATAAAGTTGCATTAAAATTTTCCAGATTTTTCTTATCGGTATTTTTACGGGATGACTGGAAAATACAGAAAGATAAAATTGCCGAGAATGAAAGTATTCGAAATAAAAAGTTCCTATGGAATTAGAAAATTTCCGAAAATTTATGATATTATTGGGACGACTGCAAAATAACGGAAAATAAAATTCCCATTACTGTAAAATTCTTAAAAAGCAATTATTCGAAATACTAAATTCCCTAAATATAAAAATCCCGAATTGGAAAATTTCCAATTCACATTTTTTATTATTTACTTAATATCAAAACAATTTTGTAATTGTTTACACTGAAAAAAGGGATTACTTGTACCAAGTGAATTTTACTTGGCTGAAGTAAGTGCAAGTCCTGATTATTTTCAAAGAAATATTTATTTGAGGCAAATAAATATATGCACTTTAAATGAAAAAAGAATGTCTTTCAGCCAGACAAATGTTAATAGGATTAAGTTAAGAGTCTGATTCAAAAATATGACCTATTGGTCGGAGGGAAATATTTCTTTGAATCAAAGAAATATTAATTGACGACAAAAATATACATTTTAAACCAAATAAATGACACATTGTTCTAAATGAATGTGCCATGAATGGGAATGAATATTTCTTTGAAATGAGGAAATGTGAATTGATGGAAAGAAATATATTTCAAAGTCAAGCAAATATTTTAAAGGCTCAAAAAACTATTTCTTCACATCAAATTTTTTAATATTTGAAGCAAAAAAATCTGCCCGCCGCGCGGGCACATCCTCATCGCGCGCTGGGCGCGCGGCTCGCTTCGCTCGCAAGTTTGAGCGCGCCTAGGGCGCGCGACTGTTGGTTCTCGCGCTTCGCGCTCGATGACGCTTTTACCTCGCGCTACGCGCTCGGTCTTTATATTTCCCCCACATTTGCGCCCAGACCTTTTAACATTAAAGGTCAAATCATCGACAGCTGTAATTTGGTCCTTATTGATTTTCTTTTGTTAAAGCTCCCTTGGCTTTAACGAACACATTCTCATCACGAATCAAGTGTTTCACACTCGATTTTGTCCAAAATCTGAACATTTCTACATTATTTTCAACATTATTATATCAAATGTATATCATCATATTTATTTATGTATCTCAAGCTGGTACTGCTTATTCAGATTTTGAAAAATAATGTACAAATTTCATTTTTCATTATTACTTCAATATTTGCTTCTTATTTGGCACTAATTTTTATTTGCAGTTGCCCTGAAAAAGTTATCATTTCAATAAATTTATATTATCACAATTCATAATAGACATTGGCATTGAAACATACGTATTTTTATTGTCTGGTTTTTATAATTATAAAAAAGTGTGCATCCTATACAGAAAATGTTGTTATTATACATTTTATTGCAACTTGTGTCGTTTCTCCATAAATTTAATTCGTTTATTCTCAACGTTATTTTTTATGATTCAAACTGAGAATACGCATACTACTGTAAAGTGGTTCTAAGCAAATTTGTAGATATACCTAATTTAGGCGAAAAATTTTGTTAAATAAAAAGTTATTGTAGCTTGTGACGTTTTTCCAAAAAGTACATTTTTAATTTTTGATGCATTTTTATAACAAGAGTTTATAACAAATTTGTATATCTTTTTTGGTTGAACAAATTTTGTCTTTTCATTTTTTTTCATCTCTTGTGTCGTTTTTCTAAAAATTAATTTTGTTTATTTTTATTCTTATTTTTTTATTTTTTTGTGCGATCAAAATTAGAATTTTCCATTTTTCGAAAAAATTCCAAAAGTTGTTACGACAGTCTTGTAGAGCTCCTAAAAAAAAACCTTTTTCTCCTCCTGACTTTTTTTCACATCGTGCGTTGTGCGGCTTAAAATGTTAATTTTCGTTTGGTTTTTTGGATTTTGAAAATGCTATAACTCTGATCATTTTCTTTTTATCGAAAAATATCATAAGGATAAATTGTTTTTCATTTTGAGTACTACTAACTACTATACACAGAATTTTCAAATCTTGAAAAAAGTGGTCTCAACAATTTTCAAAATGTGCTCACTTTTTGGATTTTTATCAAAAATAGCCGGCTAACGAACTCGTTCTTTTTTTTTAGGACTTGAAGAAACGTGCCAAAGCTCAATCCAATCTGATCATATTTTCGAAAGTTATCGTGCCTAAAGACAGACTACAGACTACAGACAGACTACAGACAGACTACAGACAGGCAGACACCTTGGTAAAAATCATTTTTTCTAGCTCAGGGGGTCTCAAAACGTGGAGATTTTATGGAAACCGATAAAGTCAAATTTTACATAAAACCAATACCTTCTCATTAGGATGAGAATGTAAAAATATATCGCTGATTCAAAACAATATTTCTTTGGCCTAAACCATGCGCGAGTGCAATAAAGTAGTTCGTACTTCAACTGTAGTACATATTTTCCTAAATGAACAAATGGATTCTTTCAACCATAATTATAATAAACATTGTTATTATTATACATATTCAATTAAAACAATTCGCATAATTTAAAATCTTGATGAACCTGAAACAAAAAAATTCGATGAAAAATCCACCTCCAGCAGGAATCGAACTTGAGTCCGTCGAGTGTAAAGTCCACAGCGATGACCACCACGCTGTCGCAACATGGAAATTCTAAGGTGGAAAGCCGTATTTAACCCTCACCATAAATGCCAAAGAAATATTTCTTCAAATCAAAAACATGGATATTGAATTTAACAACATATTTCATTAATATAAAGAAGTATTAAGTCGAAACAAATTACGCCAAATAATTAAATGCTTGATTTAAAAAAATAATTACTTCGTCGGAATAACTCTTTTTTTATTATTAAAAATTTAATTCTAGTAAGCAAATTAAATATTTCCTTCAACTGAAGAAATAAATATTTATGTAAACACAATATCTTGTTTATCTAAATAAATGTGCTTCATTGGTATAAATGCACGAACTCCTTGTAACAAATAAATATATTTTTAATGTAATTAATATTATTTTTAATTAAACCATTATTTCTTTGATTTATATGAACCTGAAGACTTGATTCAAGTATGCAAAATTAATTGATTCAAATGCGTCCGAATCAAATCAAAGAATCGAACTCGTTGAATCAAATAAATATTTCTTTGAGCGACTAATCCGATTTGAATGAATCTAGACCTTTTGAGTGAAGGAAATCATTTTCTTGAATGTAAGAAATATTTATATGAATCAAGAAAATATAGCTAAAGACTTAATTTCTTTAGATCAACAAAAGATATGTGTCTGGTTTAAATAAAAATTACTACGGTTAAGGAATAGTTTCTTGATGCTGAGAAATAGGATTCAAGTAAATGCATTTTCTTGGTTCCAGAAAGTCTTTTTTTCAGTGTAGATTCGAAATTTTCAAATTCGGTATATTATAAACTGTCAGGATTTTTTTTATATTGGATGTTTCCTATTTGTGAATTTGGGAATATTGTCGGCAATTTGATAATCTTCGGAATTCTCTATTACGAATATTTTCTTTTTCAGGGATTCTAATTCCAGAATTTTATATTTCAGGATTTTTCAGTCGTCAGGTTTTCAAAAATCTTTAGAAGTATGCATTGACATCTTCTGCGACCGATGACGTTAGCAAAAGTTGAAAATGTTAATTTAAAAAAAAGTTAATAATTTTTTGCCGAGGCGTTGCACAATTCGTGCACAAACGACTTTGATCATTTCGGGAGTCGAGCGAATTTTGAGCAAGCAAAAACTGTCAGTGAGAAAGTTCGTCAGGAAGGTTCAAGGAAGTTTTCTGGGAATTCTTAGCTCAATTTAAATAGTAGTTAACAAACTGTTGATGCTTTAAGTTTCCGGCGCGATCGATTATCTCCCGCGTAGGCTATGGTCCAACCGGTAAGCCGGTGTTGCCCCAGAGTTAAGTGAAATCTGTCTTAGAGCACGTAAGATATTTTTTAATTCAAATGCAATAAATCACGAAAAATCATGGTTTATCATAATTTTTTTGTTTTCTTTCTGATTGAAATATTTGAAAGTTGCCACTTTTATAGACATAAGCTTCATAAAATGCTTAAAAATAAAGAATCTGCACACGTTTCCTTTCTTGTATCCCACGTGTCCTTTGACTCACCTCTATTTGTAAACATACCTACATACTCTTTCTGATTTTTTAAACCAAAAATAATCGTTGAAATATTACATCATATTTTCTTTTTTTTAAGTTATGTCCAAATACGTACATAAAAGCTGTCAAAAATTTCATAATATAAGTGCAGTGATAATTTTTACTTGAAAAAAATCAGAGATTATTTTCGGAATAAATCTAATTTTGTTTTAAAGTGATCATAAGCTTTAACTAAACAAAGTCTGGTTGAATTGACCAGTAAATTCACCTAAAATTTTGTTTTGAGCCAAAGTTAGAAATCTTTTATTTTATGTGTTTATTGAAATAATTAATATTTAAGAATTAAAATCTGCGCTAAATATAGTATTTCTACTTTAATTTTTCAATTTTATTTATCCTCTTGAGTTTATTTATTATATATTTTTATTTTAATAATACCAACAATTTAACACTAATGATTCTGAATTATCACTACCAATTTTATGTAACTAAGAATAAGTCCTGATTTTTCGTATTTTTAATAACAATTATCTGTATCTGACCGGCCTCTGCGACGGAGTTCCACCTAACGTTGTATAGTAATGTCTTACCGGCCGGACCGCAGCCTACGCGGGAGAATATTCGATCGCGTCGGAAAATTAAAACATCAACGGTTTGTTAACTACTATTTCAATTGAGCTAAAAATTTCCAGAAAATTTCCTTGAACCTCCCTGACGAACTTTCTCACTGACAGTTTTTGCTTGCTCAAAATTCGCTCGACTCCCGAAACGATCAAAGTCGTTTGTGCACGAATTGTGCAACGCCTCAGCAAAAAATTATTAACTTTTTTTTAAATAAACATTTTCAACATTTGCTAACGTCATCGGTCGCAGAAGATGTCAATGCATACTTTTTATGAATTTCACTAAAAAATATTAAAGAGTTCCGACTTTGTCACGAGTTGAAGTGAAAAAAGGCGAAATATTTTAATCAGATAAAAAAACAGTTTTTTGTAAATAATTCAAAAACTAAAAAAGATACAACTTTTTGTATTTGAAGAAAAAGATGCGGCAATTAATTTACAATTTGGATATGTATTTTAAAAATGAAAATTCAAAACTTTATTCTCGAGAGCTCAGGGGCCCCCCCACTTCAGCAAAATAATTCTATATCTCCTTTTTGCATCCGGCGCCTCAATTTTTGACATTTTTCATAACTTAAAACAAAGATGATATTGTCATAAAGAGATTTAGAGACTAAAAGTATAAAAATTAATAGATGATTTTTTTATAGAAACAGTTAATTTTTAAAACAATTTATGTTTGAAAAAATTGTTTAAAAATGTGAAATACGGTAAAACTAATGACGCCATTTCACTCAGCTAAAAAACATTATGTAAAGTCTATGTGTTTCACAATTTTCTTTTTATGGACTCAATTGTTGAAATAGAATAAACCATTATATGATATAAAATTAATATTTAGACTATATAACAAATTCGGTGGAGCTAAAAATGGTCCAATGCATCAAGCTTATGCCATTTTTTGCGCAGCATCATATTTCATTATTTGTTTTTTGCGTATCTCGCACATTTAAGCACATTTTTAAGTAAAAATGGTTTAAGCAATTCAAAAATCTGATTTTTTCACCGCCATGTGCGGTGAAATTTTAGGTCATTTTTATGCTGATAAAACGTTTTTGAAAAAAGTTGCTCTTACATAGTTATTCTGTGACACCCTAAAAATGTTTAATTATTTCCAAATTAAATTAAATAATCGGACAAGTATAAAAAGTCTTTTATTTTTTAACTGAACAGTTTATAACAACTCAAATTTAAACCCAAAAATTTTAAAATGGGCTTATTTAAAATTTTCTCATTTAATCAAGTTTTGTTATGAAATGATAAAACTTGATACTATGTAATATTTTAATATACATTTTTTTTTACAGAATTAAAGTTAATCGCCGCTACATTCATTCAACCTTTGAACGAGAAATAATAGAACTTATTTCTTGACTTATCCTTAACTAAAAGTATATATTTCCAACATGGCCCAATGACTTTAGATCAAATTCGATTTAAGAAACGGAAAAACCGCGGGCTGAGATTTTTTGACGCAATTAAGTGCCCCCCGGGAAGCAGATGAAGAAATCACAAAATTGTCCAAGAAACAATTACCGGAAGTGTGCGCCATTTTGGATTTTGTGTTTTCGTCGATTTGCACGCGTATTTTGCATTTCTCGATGAAAAAGGCAAGAAACAAATTTGTAGAGAATTAGATTCTCTATAATTTTCAATTTGACGATATTTTTGTAAAACAATTATTTTTCGCTAACAATAAGCGAAAAGTGTGGAAAATTAGGAAAGTGGCGCAGTTTTATCCACTTTTTGACTATTTTTATTGAAAATAAGTGGCACATTTACATGGCAAAGTTGTAGGGGACACTATTTCCAACAACTTTTGTATTAACAAGTTTTTCGTGCGACGTGCAGATCACGGTCGGGAACGCTCTCAATGCAGCGGTGTGGGAGAACTCGCGCTGTTCGACACACTACATGTGTTACCGGCAAAGCCCGAAGTGGCGGAAAACCTAAGTTTGGCTAGGCAATGCGCGTATTGCGGATGCGTTTTAGGCAAAGTCCGAAATACTCTGTGCTTTTGGAATTTGCCTGGAATAAATACAGGCAAACCTAGGTGTGCCAAATGTGCTTTAGTTAAAGTTGAAAGCAACATCACCTTGTTTTAGTGCAGGCAACGTAAGATGTGCCAAATATGTCGCGGGCAATGTAAGAATGAACAATTGTATCATTGTACGTATACACATATATATGGTTCTGTTTTAAAAAGTAACACTGAATGGAAATAGTTATAATATACTGGTTACTTGTTAACGCAAAATGTCGAATTATGAAATTTTGAATCTTAAAAAATCTAGCCCACTGAATACAGAATTTTGACTACTAATTTTTTGTAATGATAAGAGAGTATTTCGTATATCGTCAATTTTCAAAAAATTCAATTTACATTCTTGTAACAGATTTTTGCAGTACAGTGAAGAAATTATTTCGTTTTTTATTCCTATTTTATAGAAACGATCATGAAATCTTTTTAAAACTACGGCAATTCGAATTACAATTTCTTCGGATTGAATAAAATGTGAATTTTATGACTTCTTCATGTCTTTCAACTTATCATACATTTTTCTTTAAACATCATCTCACTCACATTGTGTGAAGATTCATTTACAGTTTCGATTTCGTTCATTTTAAATGAAGATTATATTATCGCATAAGAACTCCTGTCGACTGTAGCACGCTCTCTGATGTATTATTTATACGTCCAGGTAATAATAGAAACCCTGATTTGAGAAAAGTACTGAGAAAGCAACAATTTCATTCAATTATTTACGAACTTTTGATATTGTAAGATTCGTAAGCTGGACAATTCGAAGGGAATGTTTTGTTTGATAACTTTGCCTAAGACACATTTGGCATACCTAGGTTTGCCTAAATTCATGCCAGGCAATGCCCGAATTCACATAGTATTTTGGACTTTGCCTAAAACGCATCCGTAATACGCGCAATGCCTAGTAAAACTTAGGTTTGCCGCCGCTTCGGGCTTTGTCAGTAACACATGTAGTGTGTCCAACAGCGCGAGTTTTCCCACATCGCTGCGTTGAGAGCGTTCCCGACCGTGATCTGCACGTCGCATGAAAAACTTGTTCATACAAAAGTTATTGGAAATTTAATCCGCTACAACTTTGCCATTTAAATGTGCCACTTATCTTCAATACAAATAGTCAAAAAGTGGATAAAACTGCGCAACTTTCCTAATTTTCCACACTTTTCGCTTATTGTTAGCAACAAATAATTTTTTTTTTAAATATCGTTTAAATGAAAATTGTAGAGAATAAAATTCTCTACAAATTTGTTACTCACCTTTTTCATCGAGAAATGCAAAATACGCGTGCAAATCGACGAAACACACAAAATCCAATATGGCGGACACTTCCGGTAATTATTTCTTGGACAATCTTGTGATGTCTTCATCTGCTTCGCGGGGGACACTTAACTGCGTCAAAAAATCTCAGCCCGCGATTTTTCCGGTGACAAAAGTCTAAAATGATTGGGCTAAACCACGAAGGAATAATAAGGAGACCGAACTGTCACGCGAACCTTTTTCGAATCTGCTAGGAGCAACGGCACCGTAAGTGCCAGGCCTGTAAGTCGTCATCACTCTTGTGTGAGTGCGCAAGCGCAACATGACCTCTTCTCACGCACAGAAAAAAAGCGAGTGAGACAAATTTTGAAAATAAACAGAATAAAGTATGTTTAGCAGGTTATGAGTTTGTTTTCTTTTTGCAACCGGCAATTTTTTTCGCGCTGTGAAAAAAAATTATAATTAAAAAAGAGTTACTTATTCTCAGTTATAAAAAGAGATTTTTAAGATTGCGAAAGGAGTTCATTATAAAAGTGGTAAGTATAGAATTATTTACGGAGTTTGTATTTTGACCGCTGAAATAAGAAATAGATTTCATAACCTCCTTTAGTCCGCATTAGTTGCACAAATATATCAATATAATGACAATCCACCTTGAAAAAAATTAAAAATATATAAAATTATTTTTTCCCACAACTGTAAAAATCAAAAATGAATTCTCACATCCTACAATTATCAATTGAAACTTTCGTATAATTCGTATGATGATCAACAAAAGAACTTAGCCTCTCTAACATACTCTATTTTCAAAAGCTTTCTCACTCGCGCTTTCACGTACGTGTGAAGAGGACATGGAAAGACACGGTGCGCTTGCGCACTCACTGAGGAGAGATTACTACTGACAGGCCTGGCACTTACGGTGCCGTTGTTCCTAGCAAATCGTATGTACGGAGATCGGTCTCCTTATTATTCCTTTGTGGGCTAAACAAATATATTTTCATTCAAAATCAAAAACAGTTGAATTAACCCAAAAAGACGAATTTACAAAAAAAAAAGTTCTACTTTCAACAGTAGAAATGAATTTTTAACTGAAATGAAGAATGTTTAAAAAAATTATTAAGTCAACAGTTTGATTTTTAATCTAAAAGATAAATAAATAAAATGAATTTTCAACAAATAAAAACGAATATTCAACAAAAAAACAAATATTCATCCAATGAAATGAATTGTGGATAAAAAATAGTACACTTAAATTTTCAGTAACAAAATTAATTTTTAACAAAAAAATATAATTAATTTTCAACAAAATAGTCAAATTCTCAACTATTAAGATTAAATTTTTGCACAAAAAGATCAATTTTTCACAAAAAATGAAATAGTTAAATGTTTAGTTAAAGAAACGAATTTTTAACTAAAAGGATGAATATTCAACAACAAAAAAAACGAATTTGTAACAATATCGTTACATTTTCAGGCCATTCAATGAATTTTTCCCTGAAATGAAAAATTTTCAAAGAAAAAGAATTATTTTTAACTGAAGTGATGAATCTTAACTAACAAAATTAATCCCTTCGCCATGAACCTGTTAAAAACTGGGAATTATAGCCACGAGACGAAACGAAGAAATGATGCCTGAATTACATAAACCACATTAAACATAAAAGACTGACACTAAATAAAGTTGGAAAATACTCACTTTTAATATTTTCTTTAACCTATAAAGCTTTGAACTGAAAACAGAGACTAATAAATAAAGGTCCATGAGGGTTGAGAGTTTGATGAAATGATGAAGATGCACTTCTTGTAGCCGCAGAAACCACAGAAAACAAACTACAGTTTTCAAACTAAGATTGAAAAGAAATCCTTTTTATCAGGAATAATTTTAGCAGAATAAGCCAAAATTGATTCACAACCAATAAAAATAAACTTCCGAAAAACCTACCTTTTCGGCTCATTAGAGTCAAGAATAACACAATGAAAAAAGAGGGGAAAAGTCAACGAAAAACCAACCTCTCATTTTTTTCTTTCTTTGTCCTTTTTATACGACAAGGGTACCAACATGTTGCGAGGTCAATTTCGACCTCTTCATCGGGGATTATTTACAGGGAATAACTAAAGATATGAAAAATTAATAAAAATGTAAATAAAATATATTTAAAACAGTATTAATTTAAAACTTGATTAAGTTTAATTTTATCTAATATATTTATTTCGAAATTGATTGTTTAATAAAGAAGATATCTTTCTGTTATCTAGTCTATGGCAACCATATATTCGCCTCATAACCAGAACATGAAACATTATACTTTTTCTGTAGCACTCATGTCAATGCTATGTGCTCTAAAATTCTCTGTGACATATCATCGACAACTCGACGAAATGTAAGCTATGATGTCAGAGTTCTGCGTTCGAAGCTGGTATTCTTGCGAGTTTAAACATGTAGAAAAATCGTGCTCAGTCTATCCCACAGGCATTCGATATTCGTCACCAAAAGGCAGTTCCTTACTGCTCTTTCACCGTTCAAGACGCTCCAGCCTTTGGCTCTCTATCCTTTTGCGATAAAGCTCAATTTATATATTTTAAATGCCAAGTTTTTATTTTATGTCACTCCGACGCATAAACGCGTTTTTATGCTACAGTGTAGAGTATCGTAATGCTGTACATTACGATACAGCGGACGATCACTCTTCACATTACACTCCGTTGTATCGTCATGTGGACATTACGATACTCTACGCTGTCGCAACAAAACTTGTAAAAGCACCTTCTGTAACAGCATCGCCTAAGCTCCCCACTTCTTCGTCTAGGCATGGGCCTTAGCTTGACGGGGTTGCGTAACGCATCTCTTGTGTAGGAAGTCAGTCTGCTTCCTACCGCTTAGCAGTAAAGATCAAGATACAATCAAGAAGTCCTGTCTCACAGTTCAGGCATTTATACAAAGAAAAGGTCCATTATTCTCCAGACCATTACAAAATTGGCGATCCTGCCAGGATCCCGTTCACGATATCCTGGGGAAGAAGTATCTACGGAACATCCCCAGTAATTTCAAACAACGAGGATCTTCGACTCGGACCAGGACTCTACGGATTCTGTTCGCAGCCCAGGCAA
>CAKNWT010285853.1:0-13086 GCA_932066315.1 Andricus coriarius | reverse complement strand
ATCTTCCCTTTTTAATGAGTTTTTCTTGCATGATACGGAGAGGATACAATGTGGATACTATACCGATACGCTGTAGCGTATCCGTTCCGTTCGTTCGGTCTGCTAGGGGGGTCATCCCAATAAATGTAATCCATTTGATTTCCCTCTCTGGCAACCATGTATTTTGGTACCATACCTTGACCTGATGATTTTCGCTTTTTACTTTGCTTATCCTTACTTTGTGAAGAATATGTTGGAATCAGTTTTCCTATGTAGTGTTTATATTTATAAGCTTTACTTTCACGAATTTCACCATCTGCTTTGTAATGCTTTTTATAAGCGTTTGTTGCAATAATAATTTTGCCATAATTTTCTAGATCTTCAGAGTATATAAGAGACTTTTCAGGCACTTTTTAAAACAAAAGTTCAAGTAAACCTTTACTTTTTGGGAAATCCAAATTACCCACATGTACAGAGTTCTGACTAAAGCTTATCGGTGAATCTCCAATCATTACTCTATTTTTTGTTAATTTTCTTACACCATATACGTTATCAATGTCCTTACTTCTTTCACCTAACAACATAAGATATTTGTTCGCATCGTCATCTTCCCATGAATCAGAAGATGTTTCTAAATCAGTTTCCGTATCATTAATGGTCGATAATTCTAAATTACTCGAATCATTATTTGTATCTCCACCTTCTTTATTGTCAGCTGATTTAAATGATACATCGTCATCATCATCATCATCGTCATAATTTTCAATATCTTCTTTAGATTCATTCTGTACTTCTTTAACAGGATCAACTTTTTTTCTGTTCTCAAGACCACTAACAATTTTTTCAAGGGAGTTAACGATGGGTTTGAAAGTATCACTCAGTGTTTGTTCAACTGCTTCTTTACCCAATTTGATTAATTTATGTTTTCTTCGAATTGCTTCACTAGCTTTAGCAATTTGATGTAAAATATCTTTTTGCTTATGAACATTATCGATTCTCAAAGACATCTTGATTCATCAGAGTCTAAAGTACAACTAGCTTCGTAGAATATTTGCATACTTTTTAAAACTAATTTCTCAAATTTATAAAACAATCGTAGCCTTTCTTGTACCTACCTTGATTAAATTCATTATCTTTATCAATAACGACAAATCCAGATTTATCATTATTCCAACAAACTGTACATAATTCTTTAAATTTTGAATCCGTCATATCTGTATTTACGTGATCATCATAGATATGTTTAAGGTTCAGTTCATCCTGTTTAAAAAGTACTAAGAAATTAACGTTATCACGAATTAAATGTTTCGGAATTCTTGTATACGTTTGACATAAATAAAAACAGTCAATGAGTCTGTGGCGTCCCATGGAAACAAATGCTCGAATATGACCTTGTTTATCACACGCAACGTCATCAAACACGATTATTGAGTTAGGTTGTGCTTCACTCGGTTGAATGACTTCTTCATGTTCACTGAATGAATAATAATCAATCTCTGCCACTGACTGTAGAACTTTTTCTAAAAATTTGTATTTAGGTTGATTCAGAGATTTTGAGTAGATGTAGATATTCTCAAATCTCAATCCGTTGGGGTGCGTTAGTAAAGTAAGCAAAGCATTCGTTTTTCCACAGTTGGATGGACTACAAAAAATAGCTCGTATACTGTTCGGCAATAAATTTCCATGACGCTTTTCTTCTCTCTTCCATGATTGTGTACATTTATCAAAATTTGCAACAGGCAATTTCGTTGGCTGTGTTTTAAACTCCATCTTGATAATGACTGAGTTTAGAACTATAAATAATGTGCTTTTAAGGGATCACACTTCGGTTAAAAAAGTATTCTTGAACGTATATAATCATGCGGTCAAAAAGGGCGTTGTTAGTTACAAAAGGACTGTCAAGCAAATCAGACGTGGTAAAGGACTATCGAATAATCAGTACTGTGGACCTGGAACCAAATTATAAAAACGACTAGCACGTGGTGATCCTGGTATTAATCCTCTTGATAAAGCTTGTAAGGAACACGAAATTGCTTATTCTCAAAATAGAGACAATACTGAGTTCAGAAACGCAGCTGATAAAGTCCTACACGGAAAAAATTTATCCGTAAAAAAGTCACGAACTCGTAGCTAGGTCTCGGATATGAGACAAATTTATCGGATATTGATGTATTTTCGTAAATAAGCTGCGAACTTTGAGAAAGAATTGACGAACTCGATTTGAAATTTCTGAAACGGTTCATCACTTTTTTTTACGTGAGTAATTACAAAAACATTAAGAGTGATTGGGAAAAGATTCTCAGAGCACTCACGAGCTTGCCCGACAAATCTGGGAACTAGAACGTAGGTTCGCCTGTACGTGGCCCGCACACACGCTTGCGGTGTGTGTGTGCACTCGTATGTGTGCTTCGACCTCGTCGGATGAGTGGCTAGAAGTTTTATAATACATATTTTGTTGGTCCTCGATGGCTGCGCGTGTTTACGCACTCCTGGTTTATGTTGACAAACTGGTGAGTAAGCAGTCTCTGAGGGTTCGAATCTGCTGAGTTGCGAATTTATAAATTAATATAAATTAAATCGCACAAATAAAATTTTTCCTTTTTATATTTCAGTCTGAAATTTTTGGGAACTGTTCGTAGGAAATTCGAACTGTTCGTAAAACACTTCGAAATTTATCCATACATTTTTCATAGAAATGAGAATTTAATGTTTCATTTTTTTATCTCGTATTCGAGACCTAGTTACAAGTTCGTGACTTTTTCACGGATACATTTTTTCCGTGTATCTGAAAAACGTGGAATCGCGTATTAACTAAAGACGCAGGAATAGGTGAGAAGGCAACTGCTTGGGCTATAAGGAACGCCATGAAAGTGAAGTCCAAATTCGGCATGGGTTTAAAAAAAAATCCTGATATTAAAAAGAAAAAACGATTGGTTTTGCCGTTGAGAAAAGCTGTAACAGCAGCTAAAAAATCAGTGGTTCCCAGCAAAGACGCTTATTCAGTTATCAAATCAGCTCTTCAAGATGCGCGTGCAGCTGTAAGAAAATCTGGCGGAAAACGTAACGTGAACAAAACTCGAATTCTACCCGTACCAAGTAAAGTTGGAGGTGTTTCACCTTTTCTCATACCCCTCTTCGCAGACCTCAGTGCTACTGGGGCATTAGCCAGTGGGGCAGCTGGTATAGCTAAGGCTGTCAATGATGCAAACGCACCTAAAAAACAACTTGAAGAAAGCAAACGTCATAATCAAACAATGGAGGCTATAGCAGTAGGAAAAGGTTTATATCTCAAACCGCACAGGAAAGGCTTAGGACTTCACATTAAGTCTCAAGTAGCGAAAAAAAGGTCCAAATAAAGTAAAAAAATCCAAAATAAAATTACCGCAAAGAGCACTGACTGATTTTAATTTACTTAAATATGTAAAATCCATGAAAATTCCTCACTTCCGTGGAGTTTTCATGCGAAGTGAATTACCCGAGAAAGGTCCTCATAAATATGAAAGTGCAATTGTTAATCTGGATGATAAAAATAGTTTAGGTACACATTGGGTTGCATACAGAAAGATTGGAAATGAAGTTGCATATTTTGACAGTTTCGGTAATCTTCGGCCACCCTCAGATCTTGTTGAATATCTGGGTGTTCATAGTATAAAATATAATCATGAGAGGTATCAGACTTATGATACGTTTGTACGTGGTCACTTGTGTCTTAAATTTTTATGTAATCAACTGAAATTCAACAGTTTTTATTATCAATATAAATAAGTACTTCAGTTATTTTTAACTTCAGTGAAAAGACAACCGTCATCAAGGATGATTCATTTACTTTGACTTTGTCGGGAAATTCATCTACATTAGAAACACAATATTTTCCACCAATTGAACTTTCACCGAATGAAAATTATATCCTCGGACTTGTGGAATTTCTAACTGTCAATTCGATTCCAACCGTGGATATTGATCACAATAAATTTTACGTAGGCAAAGAAGAAATTGTTATATCCACAGGCAGCTATGAAATAGGCGATATTCAGCGATACTTACAAAATGTTTTAGTTAAAAAAGGTATTGATATTCATATTGAGCCTAATAATAATACTTTGCGCAGTGAGATTTTTTGTAATCGTGAGATAAATTTTACGAAAGAAGATTCAATAGGTCGTTTATTGGGATTTGAACCTCAGGTACTTGAAGCTAATAAAGTTCATAAATCTGATTTACCAGTGTTCATTATAAAAGTAAATTCTCTGAGAGTTGAGTGCAATATTACTACAGGTGCTTACATTAATTACCAGAAGGTGCACACGATTCATGAATTCTTTCCTGTCGTGCCTCCAGGATATAAAATAGTTGAAGTGCCTTCGCATGTCATTTACTGCCAGTTGCTGTCAAGACAATAGATCAAATTCAGTTGCAAATAGTCGATCAGGATGGAAATTTGGTAAATTTTCGAGATGAAACTATAACAATCAGACTCCATATTAAATCTATGTGATAATGGGAATCGTATTTAATAGAAAAATTGGTTATGGTTATAATAGTAAGGTAGGATGCCTCAAGAAACTCAGTCGCAAATCTACAGTCGAACTGCTGACACCTAAGAATATTCAGTTCCTGAAGAATCTGAATCTCAAGGTCATAGATCAAGAAAGAAAAGTGGAACGAAAAAGACTAATAAAAAATAAAATTCTTTTGCGTCTGCTTTATTGTTATTTTTAAATGTCGACATTGCAATGGAAGAAGAAATACTAAACATTGCAAGACCGATTGTGTACGATGAATCTATTGCACATTATGAGGTGCATGCACATCTATACCTTATGCTTCATCAACCTTCAATAACAGTGACGAAATTCGAATTGCTGTTCAAAATCAAGACCACTGCCTCTTACCAAGTAAAAGTTCACTCCACATTCAAGAAAAATTAGTAAAACAGAATGGGACTGCAGTTACTGCCATAATTATGAATGCCGTCTGTCATTTATTTGAAGAAGCACGTTATGAACTCAACGCAGTAGAAATTGATAAAAATAAAAATGTCGGACTCACAACCCTTATAAAAAATTATACATCAGTTTATGATGCTCAGAGTAAATTTCTGGAGAATGCTGGTTGGTTTCCATCAAGTAATGCGAACACTTCAATAACTGATAATGCTGGTAATTTTGACGTTTCAATACCACTTAATTTAATATTTGGTTTTGCTGAAGATTATCAAAAAATTATAGTAAATGCTAGACATGAGTTAATTTTAACACGAGCGAGAAATGATGTGAATGCAATTTTGCAAACGGGTGAGGAACAATTCAAAATTCCAATTAGTTTTCTTACTTGGGAATTGTATGAATATCCTCTGCTGCCAACTAAATCAAATCATGTATGGACTGTTAAAACGTCAACGCAATTAGAGAAACCCAGATTTGTTATTTTGGGATTTCAAACAAATAGGAAGAATGTTACCACCAAAAATTCTAGCCACTTTGACCACTGTAGAATTACTAATGTAAAACTATTTTTGAACAATCAGGGTTATCCATACGGTAATCTGAATCTTGATATTGATAAAAAACAATACGCTTTGCTTTATGAAATGTATACCAACTTTCAAGCAAGTTATTATGGTAGGGAACCGCAACCATCTTTATCGAAAAGCGAGTTTTTAGAATATGCACCATTAATAGTTATTAATTGTTCGAAACAAAATGAATCCTTGAAGTATGGACCAGTTGATATTCGTTTGGAGTTTGAAGCTAAGGAAAATTTTCCTGCTCAAACTTCAGCATACTGTTTAATCTTGCATGATCGAGTAGTTGAGTATAAACCAATAAGTGGAGGGGTTAAAAAATTAATATAAATTGTTTTAGTTGAACTCGTATAATTTTTAGTATCAGACAAGATGTCGTATATACTTGACATTCAAGGTTTCATATAATCAAAACTATTTTTTTTTAAATGCTAGAAAAACCTATACTCGTAGAAATTAAGTTTTTTAGATATGAGCAATTTATTGTTGAAAATATAATGTAATGTATATGTAATGATTCAAAGTATATTTAATAAAGAGAATGATGTAAAACTAAAATTGTGCTCTCTTTCTTTATTTATATACCTATCTCCTTTTAAGAAGATGAGAATTTATCCAATGTCCATGTTGAAGTGAATACGTACCTTGTCAGTGTACCCATGTGGTAGTGGTAGTGAATATACACGGTTTCTTATGCCTTCTCTAGTTTTAAGGATATCTTTAAAATTTTGTTTACTGTCTAATCCATTAAATTAAAAAAAGACCTTATGTTCTCTTCTCAAAACCTATCTTTAGTTATATTAAGTTTAAATCCGTTATCTCTTCTTAAAGCTTATTTAATGAAAGGTTGATAAAAATAAATAATCCCGATTTTCACATTATTTGTTTATTTTATGCACATAACCACTACTGATGCACTTCTGCAAATACTGCATAGTTACACATATATGGTTAAACATGTATGTTTTTTCAATTGAGCCTCCAGATAGTATAACTGCACACGTAAAATATTTCGCCTGAGAATGGGGAGGCCCTTGGTGGCTTGAGTTTGAGCGACGTTCAGGTGTCTCCCTACTCTTATGCAAAAATTGTATGTGTGGTTATACTATTCAGCGACTCAATTCTAATGTTGAATAATATCATTAGATATTTACTTTACGAAAAATGTAGCCCCCCTCGTTCTCCGTTTCCAATCTTGTTGTCACGTGTCCAATTATCAAGAAGATTTCAACATAATCAATGTTGACATTTTCCAGCTCAGCCGTGTGCATATTGATGGTCTTTGTGGTAGCTTCTCGCAGTAAAGGCATGGCATATTGGATAACCCATTCAATTGGTACTCTCACCCCCGCTTCAATTTTGACATATTCCATTTTTTGTTTTTGATCTGAAATTGAAAAAAATAATTTAAAAATTAATTTTGCATTAAACAAATTAGGTGAAATTGAAGTTAAATCTAAAGCTGCAACTCGTATAAAATTTGCACTCGCACACACACACAAACACACGCGCGCGCACGAACGCACACATACACACACACACACACAGAGGTTGTGAAATGGTTTTTTACAACATTCTATGATGGGAAGACATGAACGCTTAACTGTTATCTCTGTTAAAAACACTTTCTAAATGTCGTTTTTAAGGGTCTGTAGTTAAAGAGTGACAGTGCAGAACTAGATAATCAATAAAATGAGACATTTTTTTGTTTGTTTGTTAAAAGTCAGAAAAAATAAGAAATTATATATTTTTTCATTAAATGGTAATAATTTCAAGAAATAACAATGCTAAAAGCTTAAACAAAATTATAACTACGCTTACATTTTAACTAAATGTATTTTTAATCAATGTATCAAAAAATGAGATTTTGACATATATTTTGTGTATGATTTTTTAAAATTCATTTTTAGGTATGTATGTATTTGCTTTTTAAAAGGATTTGCGTGCAATAAATCCATTTTTCAAATTAAAAATATTGGTTATCTAGCCCTGACTGTCAACCATCAATTTTCAAACTGCTTAACGATAACTTGAAAAATTTTTTACATTACTTGTATGGAAGACATAAACGTTCAACTATTAGCTTTTTTTCAACAAAATACTTTTAAATGTCCTTTTTTCAAAGTGTCCATAATTCTTAAACTACTAAAAAATTTTTTTTAATTTGAAAGAACTTTTGTGAAAAATCTGATTACAATTTTTTTTCATACGGAAGTGAATTTATTTTATTTTTTTGGATATATATTTGATTAGATTGTATAACTAATATATGCATGATACACAAAAATGATGTTAGAATTAAATTAATCAAAGAAAAAAAAGCTAAAACAGTTGTATTATTATTTAAATCAATCCAATACATTTAAAGAAATATTACTTTTTTAGTACTTACTTTTTTCAAGATTCAACACCTGCTCGGCTCGTAATGTAGCTACGATAGGACGTTGATGAGATGTTTGTTGATCAAGATAGAAAATATAATTCTCAGGAAAATCTGGATTAAAATCAACTCCCATATACCTATTATTTGCTTTTGCGTATCTATTAGAGCATTGTGAGACACCATACCTCTAATAAAATTCTCGATGTATAGTAACATTTCAGGATCTGTTAACAACTCGAGTTCAATTTCCGTATATTTTAGCATCGCGTCAAAAGATAGTCCTAGAGCTTTGTAATAATGCAGGGGATCTAAATTATATGTTGTCAAACAGTGACGTCTACAACTTTCAAAGACATCTGATAAAATTAAGACGTCAGTTTTTAGGTAAAGATCAGAATATTCACCTAAGGTTTTCAAATTGAAAGTTTCCCACACTTTGCACGCATGCTCATAATCTTCACTCGAAATATTTGTGTTATTTAGGTTACAAAAAAATGCCTTTCTTGGAGGCAGCTGCTTTTCTTCGAGTTTTCCCCAATTGTTAATATGATTGTATGGAAAAACACCTTTTCTAGTTAGTAAATTAAATTCATTGTCATTTTTACAGCGTCTTCTTGTAATTTTCTTTTCGTCATTATCGAGATACGATGCTAATTTTTCCAAGCTACTCGGAATAAATCGAAAGGAATCAATAAATCGAAGTTTTACGCTTGTCTTATCCACATTTTTTGTAAAAGAAATATACTTTTCCTTATTTATTGGTAATAGACTGATCGTTCCCTCAAATTTGGTAGCTAAAGCTCCGATAAAAAAGTGAGAATCATATCCTGATAAATTGTGAAATACTACGGAAATTATATGTGAATTCTTATAATTTACGTTACATTTTTGGTGCGCTGCACCACGGTAATTACCTGTAAAATGACAATGGTCATGATGTTTAATATCATTCAACCCAAAAGGTTTGACACAAATATGAAAAACTTTTGCTGAATTAAATTCCTGTTTCTGTTGCTGTGTTGGTGGTCTTATCGGTACTACACCGAGAAAAAAAAATTCTTCCTTTAAGAGGATTCCTCTTATTTTGATGCAATTTCTCCTCTACAATATGGTATGAAAAGTATTCCTCTTAATTTGAGAGGATTGTTTTCTCTTATAGAGGATTATTCTCAAATCAAGTGGATTCTCTAAAAGGAAGAGGAAAAATCCTCTCAATTGGAGAGGATCATCTAATCCGCTTTAAATGCAATCCTCTCATTTGGAGAATATTTCATCTTTTTCTAAATATGATTTGGAGCACGGGAAAAATTCGCTAGATTCGTGTACACTACTTTATTTTATTGTTTATTTATTAGGCTTTTCAAAACATTCTTTATTCTTTTCAATGTCATTGACTTTACTTCCTCCAACAAATGTTTGAGATCTTTATGCTCTAAATTAACTATAGAACCTGTTCTTACACTATTTAAAAAAAGCATTCTCTACATCATCCCACCTGATTCTCTTTTCCTCTTGATTCAATGCCGCTTTTCCTCCCCCTTTCTTCCGTAGTTGTTTTATTTTCCTGTTGAATGATTTCAGTAATCCAAGTCCTGAGGTTATGCTCATCTTCTCAGACACTGACAGCTTCTTCTTGTTCATTTTCAAAATTTTATTTAGTAATCAGATATTTTGTTTACCAAATTTCAACCACTTTTCACTTTCTAAAAACCTTGAACTTTTTTTTTAATGTTTGATATGCTTCTTCCATTATTCCAATAAGTCTTTTCAAATATCCCGGATTAATTTTTTGTTTATAAAAATGCAAGTCAACAACTCAATGTTCAAATTGCAAATGATTTTTTTAACATTGAGATTACTCACTTTTATACCAGTAAAACTATTTACATCCTTGTCTAAAATAGAGGAAGAGAATATTATTCCAGAAAGCTAGTACAAAATATATAATATTGTTCTTTATCTTCCTAATAATCTAGAATGTTCTTAGTGTTTTTAAAAAAGATGACTAAGACCTCTGAATATACTGCAAAAGAAATGTGTCATCTTACATAACTACAACTCTATAGTTGAATAAACATAAAAGAGTAACCATGAAAAAATGTATACAGAAAAATTATTTTGTTTCTCACGATATTTCATTCATCCATTCCAGAAATCTCTAACATAAATTAGGTGATGATCGAAAATCTGTAGAGTATCATATTAGATATGAAGATTCTCAGTCAACGCATCGAATACATCTAAGTATAAGTATAGTTTATGTTGCCTTATCGCAAGCTTCGAAAATTTTTAGAGCACATTACGTCATCAAAACACTCGGTTGAATGACTTCTTCATGTTCACTGAATGAATAATAATAAATCACTGCCACTAACTGTAGATATTTTTCTAAAAATTTTTATTTAGGTTGACTCAGAGATTTTGAGTAGATCTAAAAAATAAACATGAATAACCTACAAAACAACATCGTACGTATATCTGTGTGTGCGTGTGTGTATTAAAATTATTATTTATCTTGATAAAAAAGTAATCAAGAAAGTTCTAAAGTTTTTTTACCAGAAATGATTAACCACCGAATGTTCTTTTTTTTCTGGAAGAATCTGAAAGCTCTGTGAAAAAAAGTCAAGGATTTCTCATTTGTTTTTTTTTCACACATCAAATAAATAACTATAAGCGACCTTCAAAATCATCTCTCACGCACTTCACGTGTAATGTCAAACCGTTCAGAAATTTCTCGATGCAGACAAATAGAAAGATTTCTCAGGTTTTTTAATTTGCGCATCAAAAAAATAACAACCAACGACTTTCAAAATTATCTGACGCACATTTTAAGTGTAACGACTACCCGTCTAGAAATTTCTAGATTTAGCACGGACAAAAACCAATCGAACTTTCTCGAACGTATGTAAATATCGGTGCAGGAATCTATATCCAGAACCGGCATAGTATATCTACTTGCATAAATAAATATAAATAAATAATATAAAATAACCTGGGAAATATAACAGGGATTAGGTTTTATGGCATTCTATTATTGGACCCCTAATAAAAGGATTATCTTTCGGACCCAAGCTCTGCCGAGTTGTGAACATTTCTCACGAATTCTGACTTTTCCTGACGATCTCTGTCGAGAAACGTAACAAGAGTGGTCAGAAATGGTCAGAAGTCCTGACTTTTTTTCTGACGATTCCTGACTTTTCTTTAGTAGGGAATACTTAAAAAGATTAATATTTGCACAAGTAAATCTAATTCAAAGAAAATTATTTCTTAACTAGTTTTTTTTTTACAGTAATGGCGTTGGTTCAGAGAGAAAATGAAGTTAACGGATCTGACGAGGCGGACGAATTTGAGTCAATTCACAAGCCAATGATGCAGGGGAAGAACCACAGAATAATCGCGATCAACAGTAACAAAAGAACAAAAGGTCAGCACCTACTAAGTCTCATCAACAAATGAAAAAGAGGAAACACTACCAAAAATTAACTAATAAATTGAAACATCAGTATCCGTTTCTAACTGACAGTTCAAAAGGAAGAACCTTTGCTTTGTGTAAAACTGGCGAATTCGAAAGCAGCATTGGTTCTGGGGGCAAAACTGACATTGAGAAACACATTCAAATGAAGAAATACAACGATATTTTAAGGCGAAGAAAATCTCTCTTCTGGTTGCCGCAGGCGCAGATGTTGAATGTAAAAAGTGTGGCCATGATTGTCCGAGAAAAAGTTGAAAAAAACTCTGTAGCAACTCTGCTGAAAGCAGATGTGCCTAATCTGTTCATAATAAAGTTCACATGTCACTCGTTTCATCGCTGTGCATCAGAATCTTCCGAGAAATTGCCACCAGAAATTCAAAAATTTTGCTGCTGTGTCTACAACTATTTCAAGTCTAGTTATTCTAGAAACAGCTTATACAAGGAGTTCCAACAGTTTACACAAATACCAGAAACAAGGATACTGCGATATGTCGACACAAGGTTATCGTTGTAAGAAATGGTGCTTCGTCTCAAACAGCAATTCTTCACTTTATAGCTGTTCCTCGCAAATGCAGTAACCGACCGAAACAAAGTCGCCGCAAATTTAGGCAGTGAAATTCTGGAAATAATGAATGACGAATCCACGCTTCTGTATCTACTATTCTTCAATTTTTTTTTGCTTATCTTCAACCAACTGAATAAACTTATGCAGTCTGAGTATCCTCAAATCCAAAAGCTAAAGACCAATATCGAGAAAACTTGCAGGACTTTCATGGACTCATACATGCGCCTGGAATATTTACAACGTGAATTCTGCAATATACAGTTCAAGAATCCTCGACACCTCAAGTCCATAGAGGATTTCTATCTCGGAGCCGACGTTGTAAACCGTCTTGAGGAACAAAGAATCGAGCCTCCGATCATCCAGGCTTTCCGTTTGAAATGCTTGGATTTGTTGATACAAGCTGTGATCAGTATCGCGCAGAGGTTTAACTTCAGAGATTCGGTTTTCAATAATCTAACATTGATTGATCCGGCAGTTGTTTCGAGTCGCGACAAGGAGTCTTTGGTACTCCTAGCCAGACTGTTCCCAAACTTAGTCAAAGAGGAGGGGTTACAAACACTGGACACAGAATGGCGTATTTTTCGGAACGAAGCAATCCTCGATGTGATCTAAAAAGAGAAGCAAATAACTTTTGAAGATTTCTGGAACAAGAATGATAAGCTTATAGAGGACGGGGTTCAACTTTACTCGCTACTAAGTATACTTGGGAGCGAATATTTTCTAAAGCGAGCATGTTTAAAAATAAAACCCGTAATAACATAAGAAAAGAAACAATCTGTGGTTTGCTTCACACCGATGCTTTGGTCGGTGATCATGCATACCATGATTTTCCCATTGAGGGAAGATTACTCTGCATGATGAAAGAATTGGTGTACAAATTATTACACAGGCCAACAAAAAAAAAAGTGGGTTGTGCGAGAGATCAGTGTATGGTACCTATACGTATTTTGTGGCGCTGAACACGAATCTGACATCAGTTTTTCCCCAGCACGTCAGTATTTTCCCCTAGATGCGGAAAATTCCCTATAAAATCAGCTCTGTCGGGTATGAAATAACCCTCGTTATTGGAATCGCCTGGAAAAAGACCAGGCATGATGTTTTATGTATTCTGGTGCACCCAACACGAATCTGACATCAGTTTTCCCCGAGCGCGTCCGGATTTT
>CAKNWT010285852.1:0-10192 GCA_932066315.1 Andricus coriarius | reverse complement strand
AGAATATTGAACTTTCACTCCAATCATCCATCCCTGCTGGAAGTAAAAAGATAGAGATCCTATCCTTTTGAATCATTTTGAATCTTTATGATCGAAATAGATAGAGAAAATGTATCCCATTCTATCTCTTTGTCAATCTAAATTCGCGTCTATCTTTTTCAATCCACTCTTTTCTATCTCATACTATACTTTATCTATTCACGTCAATCTTTTTCTATCTTTCTGTCAATCTAAATTCACGTCTTTCTTTTCCAATCTCCTTTTCTCGATCTCATCCTATCCTGCTTTTATCAACGTCAATCTTTTTCTATCTCGCAATTAATCTAAACTCCCTGCATCTTTTTCAATCTCCTTTTCCCTATCTCTTCTTATCTTCGATCTATCCGTGTCAATCTTTTTCTATGTTTTTGTCTATATAAATTCACGTCTTTCTTTTCCAATCTCCCCTTCTCCATCTCATCCTATTCTGCTTCTATCAACGTCAATCTTTTTCTATCTCTCAATTAATCTAAACTTCCTTTATCTTTTTCAATCTCCTTTTACCTATCTCTTCTTATCCTATATGTATTCTCGTTAATATTTTTCTATCTCTCTGTCAAACTAAATTCCCTTCTATCTATGTTTAGTCTATTATCCCCTCATAGCAAACATCCCGAAAAAACCAGGTCTGTCCCAGGTTTAGACCTCTGCTTTTCCCGAAAAAACCTAGGCCAGGCCTGGTTTTTTCGGGAAGTGTGCTATGTGGGATCTATGTTTAGTATCCTCTCCTCTGCCGCCTCGTATCCTACATCTATGAACGTCTATCTTTGTATCCCATTCTATATGTTTGTCAATATAAATTTACGTCTATCATTTTCAACGCCGTCTTTTCTATCTAATCCTATCCATTTTCTATCCACGTCCATCTTTTTTTATCTCACTGTCAATCTAAATTCCCGTCTATCTTTTTCACGTGAATTTGCACGTAGATTTACAAGTGCATCTCCAGGTGTCAATTTTGGAAAATCCACGTGGATTTACAGGTATATAGTGACACATTACACGAAGGTTTACACGTGCATTTCAAGGTGAAAAATATATAGGCCAAATTTCAACCAAGTGACATTTTACACCTGCAGTTTCCCGCGGATTTATCCGTGCATTTCCACGTTTAAAATTTCGCTTAGTCAATTTAGCCAATCTATTATTCTCGTGGAAATGCACGTGTGACATGTTACTTGGTTGAAATTTGCCCAATATATTTTTTACCTGAAAATGCACGTGCTAATCTTCATGTAATGTGTCACTTGATATGAATTCGGAAAATATAGTTTACACTTGGAATTGCACGTGTAAATTTGCGTGAAAAATCGCATTTGAGAGAAATTGGAACAGTACATCAAAATGCACGTGGAAATATACCTGTAAATCCACGTGGATTTTCCAAAATTGACATCTAGAGATGTACGTGTAAATCCACGTGCTAATTTTCAGTAGGGTGGGGAACTGTTTTTTGCGATTTTCAAGGCCCAAGTAACGCCCGAAATTCTAGTGGAATTAAATTTTCATTATTTCGTGATTTTAGGAAGTGGAGGTGCTAGTTTTATGTAAGCTGGCACCTCCAAGAGAAAATTGATTTTTTTTTTAATGAAGGATCCCAAAAATTTTAAATGGTGCCCAAAAAAGCCTACAATTCTGAGCTATTAAGAATCTTGAAACTCAATTGTGGAGGTGCTAGCTTAATGGACCTGCATTTTTACGAGAGCGAAAGAACATTCTGTAAAACCCGAATAACCATTCGAAGAACAAACATAATTCAATTTCGAGGAAA
Organism: Andricus coriarius; assembly: GCA_932066315.1. Classification (NCBI taxonomy): domain Eukaryota; kingdom Metazoa; phylum Arthropoda; class Insecta; order Hymenoptera; family Cynipidae; genus Andricus; species Andricus coriarius. The sequence continues at coordinate 8,382 of CAKNWT010285852.1, read as the reverse complement.
TAGATATGGAAGTTGACAATCTGAAAGCAACACTAACCACAACTTGGAGAAAGCTTATCTGTTACTTGTGATCAAAAACTGAAATATCAGTTAAAATTTTCTGTTTAATTAATGGTGCATTTATACCTCTGTCCGTCCGACCGGTGCAGGCACCAAGTCCATAAGAGCAAAAGAGATAGAGAGCGGAAAATTGAAAAAAAATTACTCTCTATCTGTTTTACTCTTATGACTTCTGCCTGCACCGGTTGGACGGACAGAGGTATGAATACACCATAACTCCCGAGATATTCCAATTCTGACCGCGGGCAGAAAAGGTTTGATCTAAAAATGTTAGCCAATCCCCGAGTAAATCGTCCAAGAATTTTAAAGATACAATTGCACAGGTTTTGAAAATAGGGTATCAGTCGCAATCGGAAATAAAATTATCAATTTTTTACAAAAATAAAACCTTTTCCCCGAGATATGGAGAATAGAAATAAGAGTAACAAATGATTGATCCAACAAAATTATTCTGTTCCGAGAAAATCAAACCTTTAGTATGACGGTATCGTACTGTGACGCTGAGAGGCCCATACCAAAGAAATTTTTTAAAATAAACAATGATTATTTGAAGTAATATAATTATTGCTTAAAGAAAGACGAAAAATGATTACTATGCTAAAATTAACACTTGAATCGAAAATTATTTAAACATTCTGAATCTCACCTCGAATCCTCTTCCCCGGTGCTGAATCTGTTCAGGATTTCTCGATAACCACACTTTTTTTATTGGAAATGTGAAGAACGAACCTGCTTTTCAGATCCTTATCAACTTTTCAGAGTTTTTAGATTTCTCTCAGAATAACTTCCTGCCACGAAGCTTGCACTTTTTTAGAGTTCTTAAATTCTCGAGAATTTAAGTTCGGGTTATATAACGGAGAATATGACAGAATTTAAGAGAATTTAAGAGAACTTTAGAATATAAGTGATTTACAAATATAAATATATGTACAAATAAAGAAAAATACATAGAAGATGTTTTACTGTTAAAATATTAAAATTTTGCTTTGTAAACTATCTAAATTTGAATTTACCGCCAATTTATCAAAAATTGAGATAAAGGGTGTTTTCGACATTCGACTCTGAGCGTGCTCTGAGCCCGAAGGGGTGCTCAGCTATTTTGTTTTGAATTGCGCATTAATCTATTTTGCGGCTTACTGGTGATCAGCTGACGGCCCTGGCAGTTGTGGCCTGTTTCTTTTCAAGCCGAGATCCATCTTCAGTCATCTCATTATACTCCTTGAAAGACTCTTTACAATTCCACTCTTTGCTTTTTATTTTCAAAAAGTGATTGACGAATTATGCAGTTACAAAAAATTATGTCACTCAGTTTATAAAATAACTTTTAAAAATAAAAATCAACGAGCGAAATTGTAAAGAATCTTTCAGGGAAGAAAATAAGGTATAGATCATTAACATGAGGTGAAAATTTCTAATTTTTTGACGAAATAAAAAATCCAAAATGTTGAATGTATAACGACATTTGCGCACATTTTGCATTTTCTTCACGCTCTGAACTCTCGCTCTGGCCAAAACGACGGAGAACGATCTCAGAGTACGAAGACGGTTTGCACGTATCCCTTGCCCGAGAAATTTGTACAAAACACAGCCATTCTAGATTATTTTCACCAAAAACTACGGCATATATCACACTCATGAGATTTTTGTAATTCCACAACCAATAAGAGGGGACTATTTTTTTTTAATCGGTTGAGAAACCCTTCACGCTCAGAGTGCACTCTGAGCGCTAATATCGAAAACACCCAAAATTTCATATTATGTTGACTTTGGATCGTTCTCATAAATTCTCCAAGAATTCATCCGCCGGTTATATTCTCGGTAATATTCTCATTCTGATTACCGTTCTCAAAGTAATATAACCTACTCAGAACACTGCACTTTTTACACATCACTTTCCCTGGAAAGAAGCTTGAGTCTAAGTTGATACCTATTTTTGGTTAGAAAGCGAAAAACCCCGTGAAAACCACAAGATTTTCGTTTTTCGGGAAGACGTTTTCCATGACACAGAAAGAAATTTCGTTACGATTCGTTTGATAAAAGTATATTCACCAAAGGAAATAGATTATATAAAATCGGCACAATCAGCGTCGCACGTCCCGATGACATGCGGAGTAGCGTTGTTGTATGAGGTCTCCACTGTATGGTGCTAGCACCTAGTGAATGTAACAATCTGTAATTGTTTATTGATGCCCTTACTGTCCATTAGAGGCAGCACCTCCCGGACATGGGAAATGACGATGATGAGAAGTAGGTTTACTAATAGGATTATTGAATAGTTAATACAGAATTTGAATTAATAAATAATTGTATAAATTAAAGAGAGAGACTTCGTATTTTAAGAAAGTGAACTGACTTTGTAGTTTAAGGAATTTCTAAAGTTAAGTTTCAATTTGTTTGTATGATTTACACGTAACTGGCAAAGGATGTTGTTTGCCAGAATTTAAGCTGATTTTTAGTTGTGCTAAATTTGTAAAAACTAATGAACTTTTTACTACTGTTAATTATTTGATGTTTTTGATAGTGAAGCATGAAATGAGATTTGAGCCTAAATCGACGAAAGGTGGTTAATGGGCATTTTTCAGGAGGCGAACTAGGCCGCGGTTTCATAATGGGTTGACGAGGAATTAGATCATGCTTTAGTCAAGTTGGGGTTGTAAATCTGAATTCTGATTGGTTGGAAGTATGATTATGATTGAGAGTAGGATTGCACGGGAGATCCATGGATCGCTGCGCGATCCGGGAGCCCGCGAGCAACATCGATTTTCGAGATCAGATTTTGACTTTAATTGGCTTCTAACCTTAATTTCCAGTAAACTTAAAAGCTTTGTTTTAATTAAACTATAGTTAAAATATTTGGAACTGGAGAGTCAACGTTGGTTTCGTCGAACTCGGAAAAGAACCGGAATTAAAGTCAAATAAATTTGACTTTCGCGCCAAAAGCATCCCTGACCGTTACAGGATTTTTTTTGTGTCAGAAGTGGGATTCCACAAACTCGACGTGCTGGAATCTGGAAAATAAAATACTCAGTGCAAAAACAAAAATGGATACCGCGAACCTTGTGTAAAGTGTTGGTGAAAAAAAATTGTTTAGAAAAAAACATAAGAAAAAACTCACGTGTGAAAATTTTAATATAATTTGAACGAACCAAGTGAAAGAAAAAACATCTTGGCAATTGAAATTGTGAAAAATTTGTGCAGCCTCAGTTTTGGAAATAAAATTGATTTTTAAATTAATTGAAAATTGTTTAAATAGCGATTTATTTGAATTTTAAAAATTTGTTGCGTAAATAAAATGATTTTAAGAAAATCAAAAGTAATAAATTAAAATTTAAACTTATAGTTATTAAAATAAAGTTGAAAACAAATAAGAATAAAGTTGATTATTCATTTAAATTGAAAATTGAAGATATTTTAGACTGGGAAATTTGTTTAATTGAATTTAAATGTTTGTCTAAATTACTAAGTTTAAATAATAAGTAATTATATTTTAAAATGAGGCTATGCGAACTAAATAATTTAAAACAAAAACTATTAGTCAGTCAAAATCTCAAACATTAAAAAAAGAAGGAGAATAAGTTTCAAAATTTTTGACAATTATCATCGACAATTTGGTACCAGTTCAAGAGTTTATTGTAAAATTTCTGAAGCCAGCGTGGGAATCTGGGTGGAAATTGGACGCAGCCCAGAAGAAGATCCGAGAGTAAAGGAGGATACGAGCCGTGAAGAAAGCCATTCATCTAGAACTTCACAAAGGAGAGTCAGTTCTTTGAAGTGAAAATTGAAATTTTTGTTTACCAGTCTCTCTCATTTTCGTCACTTTTTTATAGATTGTGGTTAATTAAGAATTAGATGAAAGCAAAGTGTAAACATTATTTAAGATGTCCAAAGAAAATAATTCCCTTTATAGAACAATAGAGGCTAATAATGATGGTAATAATTCCATCATAGTTAACGGGGCTGAGGAAATAATAAATGGGGTAAACGCACCACCCACTTCTGCTTTATATAACACCGAAATGAATACTAGAGAACCAACTCCATCGGGTTCTAATACTTTTCGCAACTTAGGTGTAACTACTCCTCAGAACCAAATACAGTCCACGCTTAATCCGAGAGTGGTAAGGAATTTGAATTCCGATCTTAAAACCCCAACCCACTCTAATTTAACAGCGCAAATGACAGGCAGTCCTTTGATAGTCAACCTAAATACACTGGAAACCAGAGCGACGGGGTGTGATCGTGCGGGGGCTATGATTGATGCCTCTGGAATTTTTTCTTTGCCAAGTCAAGAGCCCTCAAAGCTAATTCCTTTCAAAGCTGCAATTGAATTCATACCAAAAAATTTCGATGGGAAAAATATCCCCGTTAGCCGTTTTGTGCGAGATTGTATTCAATAGCAGTCGACGATCGCCAACATTTATTATTAATTGTTAGATCGCGCATTTCCGCCAGTGCCTATAATTCGCTTCTTGACAGGGAAATTCATACCTTGGAAGCCCTATTAAAACATCTCAAAAATATCTTTACCGAACATAGAAATTTAAGCCATCTGAATTCCATGCTAGCAACCGTGGCACAAAATTATAACGAAAGTGCCCTACAATACGGAGACAGGGTTAGCGGCGAAAATTTAAAAAATATAATAGAACTTGTGGAAGAGAAACACTCGATAATTGAATCTGACTCGATGATCAGATCAGCGAGAGACACGGCCTGTGAAAATTTTGTAATCGCATTGAAACCTAATTTAGTTTTGAGGGTACGAATGGAAAGACCTGAATCTCTTCAAGATGCCATTATGGCAGCAAGGAAGGCAGAATGGAAAGTTAGCTTTGCCAGAGAATTGATTAAAGGACTTGAGAACGATAAGAATGATAAGTCAGAAAATTCCGAACTTTCTAGAGGAAACATTATCGGGGAAATAGATTTAGGCCTTATAGGGGAAATGTTAGGGCACATGCATTCGGAAGTATTAGACGACAAGGATTCAGAAGAGGTTTCACAAACCCTTCAGGGTCACGGGGTAGGGGTGGAGTTGTCACTCGGGGGAGGAGAGGACGCGGTCAGCAAATAGCTCCTTCAGTGATCATCTGTCGCCGATGCGGCGAGCCGAGTCACCACGATTGGTGTTGCGCAAAGCCTAACTCCCCAAATACTAAGACTTGTTATAAGTGTCTCAAGACAGGGCACTTTGCGCGAGAATGCCCGAGTGTTAACTCCGAAGTAGTATGCTTCAAATGTAAAAAAACGGGACACTTCGCTAGGGATTGCATTTTAAAAAATATAGAAGAGAATACAAATTTCAAATTTCGCAAATACTATAAGGGCAATGATCATATAATTAATTATTGTAAAATCCTCGCAAAAAAGGTCGAAGATAATCAAGCAGAAAGAGGAAATTCTATTTACTTAGGACCCAGAACGGCAAGAAAAATCTCCCAAAATCAAATTTTTTGCTGATGAAATTATCAGAAACAAATGACTCTTTTTGGTAGATACGGGAGCTGAACTAAATATAATCGATAAGGGTAGTATATCATTAAGCTATTTCCCTTTCGGCGAGCCTCTAGGGGTAAGCGTGACACTGCCCGATTCGGGTAGTGTTTTTGAGATGGATTTGTAGTAAATGGGCTCACCACACCCACGACCGCCAACAGCAACGCAGTAGTATCAGACGGTCACCCATCCAAGTACTAACCGCGCCCAACACTGCTTAACTTCAGTGATCTAACGGGAACTGGTGCTTCCAGCGTGGTATGGCCGTTGGCCATAAGGATAAGGAGGTTAAGGGTAAATTGAAATTAAATACACCCATAAATCAGAATCCCAAATTCCGACGAATTCCCTCTCCCAGCCAATGGGATTGTGGAAATGCGATTTCTTAAAGAATCCGCGATCCATCTGAAGGAAAAACAAATTACACATCCATTAGGTATAAATACCACCACCAGGGACACTTTACTCACTTTATCTCCAGTAACTTTGGAAGAATTTGAGCTTTCAAAAACTCTTCCAGAAACTTTTCCTAAAAATATGAAAAATATTCAAAATCACAATGAGGATCGTTTGGGCAGATTGATACACGCACTAGATTTATCCGATTGAAATAAAGAAGAACGAGATACATTAGTTTTCACTATATCGAAATATACAAGGCAATTTTATTTGAAAGGAGATCATTTAGGATGCACCAATGCTATCCAACACAGCATTACATTAACCGATGAAATTCCTGTCTATAAAAAGGGTCACAGGCATCCGCCCATTCATGAAGAAGTTATCATTAAAGAAACCGCAGATTTGATCAAAAATAAATTAATTTTACTCTCAGATTCTCCCTATAATTCCCCTGTATGGGTTGTACCTAAGAAACATGACCCTCAAGGCAATAAAAGATAGCGTATGGTAATAGATTATAGAGCCTTGAACGAAAAAACTATAGGGGATGCTTATCCCCTTTCTGGCTTCCATCAGATAGAGGTCAAACCCAAGGATAGGCATAAAACGAGCTTTTCCAGCCCTTATGATCATTATGAATTTAATAGAATGCAATTTGGAATGAAAAATGCACCCGCGACATTTCAGAGATTAATGGATAGGGTACTATCAGGGCTACAGAGTGTTGAGTTGTTTGTGTATATGGATGATATAGTAAAATATGCGAAATCTCTAAAAGAACATAAAGAAAAATGAGAAAAACTTATGGGGCGATTAAAAACTGTGAACCTTGTTCTACAGCCCGAAAAAAGCAAATTTCTCCGAAAAGAAATAGTCTATCATTAATCGATACTCTATCCGTCGTTTGCACGTGACTTGTGTTATATCGCTTCGTTATATTCGTTAAATTACGGGTGTTTTAAAGAAGTGCCTGCGCGATAAACGGTTATTGATGCTCAGTTTGTCCTAGTGAACAAATAGAAGTGCATTCTTTTGCCGCTTTCATTCAGAAAAACGTTTTATTTTACCTTTTAAAATTTGAGTATCGTGCTCGTTTCGTGCCGGTTACGTTATCATTATGGTGGCATGTGCGGTCTGTACTGGATCTATAGCGAGAGGGGCGACGGATTCTCTAGCTTGTGGAAGGTGTGCGCATTGTCATATTTGACTTGTCTGAATTTGGCGACTAAGGATATTGAAAATCTCAATATGAAATTGAAGGCTTGGAACTGCACTAACTGCTCGAAATCCTTGGGTAAGGAAAGTACCCGTCATCGTCGGAGTCTCTCCTCTGTTTCGTCTGAGGGAGACGTAAGTAAGCCAGGGATGTCTTCTGTCATACTTGAGCCCGTAGTAGAAGAATTAATCTGCATCGCTTTTTCTAAAGAACAGGAGTCCGGCCTTCAAAAAATTACTTCCTTGTCGGAGGATTTTGAGGATAAACAAATGGTTTTTTATCATTAATTCGAGGTAGCCATCAAAGGAATAATAGCCGATGTTGTTAAAAATACTTTGCACATCGTGGCATTAGAGGAGACCACGTCCTCGAATGCGACTGACATTATCAAGCTCCAAACAGATTCTGAATCTACTTTAGACGAGAACAAGGTTTTGAAGACATAAGTTTCCAATTTAATGAGTAGATGTAATTATTAAGAACAAAGTGCGCTCTCCTCAAAACTTGCGGTTCATGGATTAGCTGTGAAACGGTCGGAGGATTTGCCCGCTACTTTCTGCTAGATTGCTGCAGCTTTGGATGTGCTACTCACAAAAGATGACATTTCATTTATTTACTGATTAAGAGTATTAACAAGTATTGCCACCTCTCAAAACATCCCACCAACATTGGTGGTTAAACTACAACAGCAATATAATTGCGTTAAACTTTTTGAAAAATGCAGAAAAAAACGTGGAGTCACAATCAAAATTATTGGATGGAGTGAGGATGTTCCTCTGTATATAAGAGAATCGCTGACTACAAACAATCGGCTTATATATAGTGCTGCCCTACAACTAAGAAGAAGTACGAATTTAAAGTACCTTTGGACGGCAGGGGGTAAGATTTTTTGCTGTAAAGAGGATGGTTCGCGCAGAATTTTTTTGGCCAACATCAACGACATAGATGCCCTCAGTTAAGACGTCTTCAGCATTGCACTGCTTCATGTAGTCCTCGCAGAGTATAGGTTTGAACTTTGAAGTTTGTCTTTTGAGAACCTATAGTCTTTATTATACATGGTTGATTATTACTTTTATATATGGATTTGTTACTAATTTAGTTTAGAATTGTTATTATGAAGGTTGGACTGAGTTGTGTACTGGTAACTTTTTTCATTATGAATACCATTCAACATCAATTCAATCAATTTGAAATACAGGGAGAATAGA
>CAKNWT010285851.1:0-12199 GCA_932066315.1 Andricus coriarius | reverse complement strand
TGCGCTCTCGCCCTTGGCATTATCCACACATAGTTCCCATTAAACCTTGACTCTCTTATTCTCTCTTCCCCTGCTGACTTCTCTCTCTCCATGCCGTTTTTCTTAACCAACTCATATACCTTCCTTCCTTCCTCATGCATCCTTCTCACTTCATAAATCTGTAGTCCATTCGTTCTAATATACCTTTCCCTTTCCTTTCTCCTGTTCTTCTTCTCCCACCAACACTCCCTAACCAGCTTACTTCCCCCCTCTTCCAAAAATTTCTCCTCATATTTACACGCCCGACTCACCGCTAGAATCCCTACACTCGTTCTCCCCGTCTCCCTCCTGACAATATAAGTAGGCGTGTTCCTTGCCAACCCCAATGTCCACTTTACATACCTCTCCTGAGTCCTAATTACCTCTTCACTTTCCTTCCACCCCCATACCTCTACGCCATACAATAGCACACTCATCACTAGCGAGTCAAACAATTTCAATCTCCATTCGAAATCGTCTGCGAATAATTTCGTTCCCAACCCCCAGACCTGCCTCATCACCACATTCTCCCTCCTCACTCTCTCTTTTATATGACCATCTACTCCCCCATTCCTCCGAAACACTTTCCGCATTTTTCGCATTCAGCTCTAACCTCTTCTTATCCAGGTATCTTCTTAACCTCTTCATCATCTCCTTTAAGGCCTCTTCGCTTTTTGCCAGCAACACTATGTCATCTGCATACGCTAGTGACCAAATCCTAACCCCTCCTATCCTGACTTCTCCTACCACCCCGGCCTCCAGCTTACTTTCCATATCCGCAATTAAAATTGCGAAAAGCATTGGGCTAAGCGGACACCCTTGCCTTAGCCCCCTATCCATCAAAAATCCCGCCGAAATCCCCTCCCCACCTCTTACCTTATCTTTGGTCTCTTCATATATCTCCCTTACCCTCTCGATCAGGCCTCTCTCCACTCCCCTATCCTCCATCGCCTCCCACAATCGTCCCCTACACACCGAAGGGAACGCGCCTTTGAGATCCACGAAAAACGCGTACGCTCTTGACCCCTTCTTCGCTAATTCTCTATACACCACGTGCTGCAGAACGTAGATATTGTCGATAGTACTCCTACGTGCTCTAAGGCCCGCCTGCGTCTCCGGCAATATTCCTTTCCTCTCGATATCCTTCCGCAGCCTCTCCGCCACCACCATCGCGTATATTTTATACGCCGTATTCATTAGCGTAATCCTTCTATAATTTTCCTGCCTATCCCTGTCTCCTTTCTCATACAGTGGCACTATTAGCTCTTCTCTCCACCCTTCTGGGAATGCATCCCCCCTCCATACTTTCTTTACTACCTCCTTCAGCCTCTCCCTAACCTCCTGTGAACTAAACAGCCATGCTTCGTTCTCTATCCCATCCGGTCCTGCTGCTTTTGACCTTTTTAACTTCCTTATCAGTTTCTCTATCTCTTCATCACCCAACTCCTCCATCTCTGCCTCCCGCGTTCTTCTACTCCCACCATCGCTCTTCTTTGAATCTGAGCCCTGAAATGATTCTTTAAAAAACTCCCTCCACTCCTCACTCCCTAGCTTCTCACTTATCCCCACTCTACGCTTTCTAAACCTATTTATTACCTTCTACACATCCCCTTCTGTCTCAACATTTCCTAACTCCTCTTCCAGATCTTTCACCTTTTCCTGTTATTTTTTCTTACACATCAATCTAAACTCCTTCCTCATTTCTACGTAATCCTCCCTTTTTGCTATACCCTCTTTCCACTTCTTGTACTTCCTCTTCACCTTCCTTTTCATCTTTTTACATTCTCTATCCCACCACGAATTCACCATTCCTTTCTTCTTCTTTTTAAATACCTTCTTTTGCATTTAACCTTAAACTTTCTCTTTTAAATCCTCCCATATCTCATCCACCGACTCCCCTTCAAAACGCAAGTTCCTTAACTGCTCCTTATACCTCTCAATCACCTCCCTCGTCCAGCTCTACCTCTCCCCCATCGCCCCTTCTTCCCCCCCTTGCCTTCCGCCACTCTCACCCCTTATCCACAGCCCCAATGGCTGATGGTCCGATTTCACCCTCCCCTCCACTGCGAATCTTCGCTTCTCCTCCCACCCATACGTATTTATGACTACATAGTCTATCACCGACACCCCCACCTTACTTACAAATGTGTATTCTCCCTCTTCGTCCCCAGTTACCACACCATTCGCCACCGCCCAGCCTCTATCCTCCATCCAGTTCCTTAGAATCTCCCCGTCCTTATTTATTACCTTATCCTTTGATTTCCTTTCAAAGCTCTCCCCTTCCCTGTGAAGGCCTCCTTCCCTCCCCATCCTCACATTAAAGTCCCCAGCCAGTACCACCATACCCTGCTCTCTTTCGCCTAGCAAGTCTTCCACCCTTTTTTTGATTCTTTCCATCCAATCCTTATTGCACACTGTCACAAACTTACACTTTACCCCTCCTATATTTACTTTTCTCATTTGCACTACCTTCCCCTCTTCCTTTCCATGAACTACTTCCTCTAATCCTTCTCTAACACCCGTTTTAATTCCCCCACTAGCTCTTCCTTTCTACTTTACTCTGACCGCCTCCTGGAGTCTCCACCTATATCCCCTTGGCAGCTTTGGCTCTATTCTATCCCATTCCTTCCTTTCTACCCACGTCTCTACCAGTCCCACAACATCAAACTCTTGGATGTACCTCCAGAACTCCTCATCCTTCTTCTTTATCCCTGCTACGTTCCAGTACAGCACCTTCAACGCTACTCTACCCTGCATTACCCTCGCCCCCCTACTTCCTACGCAAGAAATTCCCCTGCACTTCCTTCAACACCTCTTTCTCCTCGTCCCACACCCACACTTTCTCGTCTATTCTTATTTTCTGATATCCTTCCTTTGCCGATCTCCCTTCTCTCCTTTCATTCCTAGCCCTGTCCTACAGCATTCTCTGCACATCCCTTTCTTTTCTCGTCAAATCGTGATCGATGAAAACTGCCCCATCCTTTATTCTATTCTTATTTCGCATAACCCCCAACTTTTCTTGCTAGCTCTTCAACTCCACAACCGCCACTTCCTTCTCCTTCCTCCCCTCCAACTTAACTTTTCCGACCATCTCTTTAGCACACCCTATGCTCTGTAGCAGCGTTTCCACACCCTCCCTTTCTTCACCGTTCTTTAGCTTCAACCCTCTTATCACAATATTGTTTCTCCTGTCTGCCTTCTCTCTTCTCTCCATTCCCATCTCCATTGCCCTTATCCTTTCCCTATCCTCCCTCTCCTCCTTTTCATTCCTACGCTCTCCCACTTTCTCTTCTATCATATTCTCCACCCTCTCCAAAATACCTTCAATCTTGACCCCTCCACCCCCGCCATCTACTTCCCTTTCCGCCCTGCCCTCCACCTTTTCAAGCCTTTTCTCCATCCTTTCCTTCCACCTCCTAATCTCCTCTTCCATCTGCTCTATCTTAACGTCTTTCTCTGTGCTGCCCCTCTCTAACCCTTCTACTCTCTCCCTCAGCTCTTTCATCTCCTTTTCCCATTTCTCATCTCTGATCCTCAGGTCCTCCCTCATACCTTCCATCTGCTCTTTAGTCCCCTTTACGTCCTCCCTCAACCCCCTGATCTCGCCTAATAACATCCCGAGAGCCTCCTTCTCCGACTTTCCCTCCATTTGGGTTGGGGGAGGTGACCTACGTGTCCTCCCGCTTTTTTTAAATGGACTCTCTACCTCGCTTTTCTCCGGACTCTCTTGCTTGTCTCTCTTCCTCTTCGAACGATACTCCCCGTCACTTGCGCTTGACGCCCTCTCTCTTACTTTCTCGCTTCCTTTGCTCCCACCGTTCCGTTTTCCCCACTCCCCGACGCGCTGCTCGAAACTCGACCACGCACTGTTGGCCGTCGTGGCACGTGGAAAATTTCCTCCCCGTCAATTTCACTAACAGCACTCCCACTGCCCACCTCCCGCTCTGCCTTCAGTAACTGGGACCTCTCCATGCAGTCCCCTCCGCAAGCGACAGATGTCACTGGCAAACAGTGCCGTCTATTGCCGCCAAATTTCCCCTTTATTTCTCTCTTTTTTATTTTTTTTATTTTATTTATTTTTTCAATTCCTCGCAGCCCTTGCAAACACCCCTTTTTCTCCCTTGATATCCTCCAACTCTGCTTAAACCCCCCTTGACCCCTCTAAGGCCCCAGACTCCTAACCACAAACTCCCCCGCCTCCTTGCCAACCTAACCTCACTTTCACTAAATAACTAAATCACACCTCTCACCTACGCTGTAAATTAATTTTTATCTTCCCAATTCACCCCGCATAACCCAACTCACCTCTTAGGCTTCCACACTCCACTCACACCTTCCACACAAATTCTGTAAAATTCTTTCACCACTTGTAGGCCGGAACGTGCGATTATGCTCGTTGAGTGGTGAATGCGCATAGCATTACTTAATTGTCTAGTGGATTAAAGCCCATTCAGTCCACGGTGACGTCAACAATCGAGAAAACACCAGCTTAGATTCTTCTCAACGAGCATTCAAGTCGCAAGTTCCGGCGCGGGTATTAAGGAAAATATATTTCTCGCTAAATTGGCAGATGGCTGATGTCATCCTGCACGTATTCCTACGACTCGCGAATGTTCTTATAGGGTACCTTTTTACGAAGCAGAATTTTAAAGTTCAAAATATTTTTTCTGAGCACGTATTAGTTTTTTTTTCATTCTAACGTATTAGATAGTATCTCTGACAATAGATAGCGCCACTGTAAACTTATCATAGAATCTTAGTTGCTATTTCTACTCAATTGAGGCTAAGCATGACAGAGATTATTTCATGTCCAGCGGACTACATAAGGGCGAGATATGCTCTAGAACTATGTTCTACGAGGGTTGCCTTTTATATTTTGAGCCTTGGCAATACTAGTGTTTACAGGTGCCATCTGACGATTCCAATTGAAAGTTTGACCTTCTTAACCATAACCTTCTTCAGAACGTTTTGTCACTTGAGAATAACCTGTATTGTTTTCAGTGACTTGACAATATTGTCTCAGCGAAAAAAATGGAATTGAATCGTGAACATTTTCGTGCGATGATTTTTTACGATTTTCGACGTGAATTATCAACAAAAGAGTGCATCGATCAACTCACTTCGACTTTTGGCGATGAAGCTCCATCCTTGGCCACTGTGAAACGCTGGTACAACAAATTTAATCGTGGCCGCAGTTCGCTCAGTGACGAAAATCGTGAAGGTCGCCCAAAATCAGTCGTTGTCCCAGAAGAAATTGACGCTGTGCGTGAACTAATAATGCAAGATCGTCATGTGACTTATCGTAAGATTCAGGCATTCTTGGGCATTAGTGGGACCAGCGTGCAAGCAATTTTACATCAACATTTGGCTGTCATAAAAATGTGTTGCCGTTGGAACCTACATAACTTGACAATCGCTCAAAAAAGGCTCATGTGGATTGGTCAAAACAAATGCTGAAAAGATTCGATCACTGTGATTCAAAGCATGTCTATGACGTCGTAACAGGTGACAAAACATGGATTTATGCTTATGAGCCTGAAACTAAACAGCAGTCGACTGTGTGGATCTTCCAAGATGAGCCAAATCCGACAAAACTTGTGCGCGCGCGAAGCACTACGAAGCAAATGGTTGCCTGTTTCTTTGGAAAAGCCAGCCACGTAGGAACTGTGCCGTTGGAGCAACGTCGGACGGTCAATTCGGAGTGGTATACAACCATTTGTTTACCGGAGATCTTGGAAAAAATTAGGGAAATCAGCCGCCGAAGACGAATCATCCTCCACCACGACAATGCGAGCTCTCACACATCCGCTGCAACAAGGGACTTTTTGAGGGCTGAAAACGTCGAATTGATGGGTCATCCAGCCTACAGCCCTGACGTAGCACCTAATGACTTTTTTTTATTCCTATACATGAAAAATAAATTACGAGGTCAACGTTTTTCGACGCCTGAAGAAGCGGTTGATGCGTTCAAAATGCATGTTTCGGAGGTGCCTCAATCGGAGTGGAAAAAATGTTTCGAAAATTGGTTCGAGCGCATACAAAAGTGTGTTGAGTTTCAGGGAGAATACTTTGAAAAACAATAAAGCCATTTCCGATGATCAATTATTGTCTTTTCATTATTAGGCTCAAAATATAAAATAAACCCTCGTATAAGAAAATGATCCGGGGAACAAACTGGACTATCACCTTGAAGTCTCCCCCTCATCTAAGACAGACGGTTTACAGGAGTGCTCGCCAGAAGTCAGTCTTTGATTGACAAGATTTACAGTGTCAGCAAAGAAGACAAGCTCAAATAGCCCACAATAAAGTTTCATCTAAGTTATCCTTTGACTTGTCGCTAGTCTCAGTACCAGTACCCTAAGGGACCTCTCGCGTGACCTTGCCATTGTTAGAGGACTAGAACCGGTTGAGAAAAATTAAAATTTGGTAAAATATTCATTGATAGAATTTTAATAGGTTGCATTAGCTTCAATATATTTTGGCGAGAAATTCTAACAATTATATTTAAAAATCGGTTCATAACTTTGATTTCTGTTGCTCTTTAGAGGTTTATTTTATCTTAATTTTTCATTTCTTGCATAAACTATTTGTGGTAAGTGTTTAATTAGTAACTATTTATTAGAGTTGCAATCACTGTATAAATAAACAAGATGATGTATATCGGTAAGCATCTAGCGTGCTTCCACGGGCGACGGCATCTTTTCCCTCACATCCTCACCATAGTCCCTTCAGGGGCCTTATCAGCATTATAAAACGGTATGTCAGTTTCCGGCCGTGCGGTCGAATATTTGGGTCTGATATTTTGCATACCTCATCTAAATATTGAACTGTTTTGCCGGCTAGATTCGGTTTTTTGAAAAAATGTTTATATTTTACGTTATAAACAAAAAGAAAAGAACAATGAAAAAATGCAGTGCCTGTCAGTACTAGCTGAGCGTGTATTTTCGAGACCGGGCCGGTCATTCTCTTCAAATTTGAGTACCAGACTCCCCGGAGCGCGAGTGGAGACTCCGGAGCGCATCGAATTACCCGAAACGAATCTACCCTTTCATTGTTATGAGATGCAGGCCGGTTCAAAAAACTAAAATTATGAAAGCATCGCGTGGTTCAATTTTAATTAGCAGAAATAGTTTATTCATATAATTTAAAGAAAGTGGAAAAAGATTAATGAAAATCGGTCAATATTTGCAGTAATAATAGAAATGTTGAAGTGCACGCGATAGCATGCACTGTGGGAGGAAGAGCATTTTTTTCATTCAAAACAGTCTACAGCCTTCAATTTTGCCCCAATCTGCAAGTATTTTTGTTTTAAATGGAAGTGTGCTAAATTTCCAAGAGCACCTTGGTCGGAGATTGTTGCATTTTTATTTGTTTCTTTATTATATGTTTACTCGAAGTGTGAGAAAATCGAGAGTCGAATGCTTGTGAGAGAGATTTACAGTAACTGCGAGAGTGATTGTCAGTAACAATTTCTATAAAACATTATAGGTAATTTTTTTTAAATTGTGGAATTTGTGCTTTTTCAATGCCGGATTTTGTAAGCAGGGGCGGCGACAAAATAATTTACATTAACCTGTAAGGAGCCTGTTTAAACAATTAAAAAATTGTTAATATATTCTTTCTATACAGTATACAGTCAGAAAAATAATTATATGTATTTTATTTAATTGCATTTTTTTAAGTTATAGAAAAAAACTGCTTAGGAAAATCAAAATTGTTGAAACAAGTAGAAATTTATTAAACATTAAAATATATGTATCAAAATTATGTAATTATTCAACAAAAAGTATTATAGGATACCAACTTGAGAAAAAAATGGACATCTTTGGGTCAATTTTTAGAAATTTTGAGAATAAATAATAAGTAATTGTTTAAATAATTACATAATGTTTTTTAACAAAAGTGCTACTCCAAACAATGCCAAGCTATTATATTTCAATCAGAAAATACGATTATTTTTTACATTTTTGGTAATACATAATTGTTTAAATAACTTACATTTCTTTAAACAGTTAAAAATTGTTTAAAAAGTCATGGGAAATATTCGAATTGTCCACTAGTAACTATTTGTATGAAAGAAAAGGCGGAAATTGCTAAAAAGTAACAATAATACACCCCAATAATACATTCGAAGAAGTTTCAGTGTAACAAAAATTATTTTCCAGGACAAAGTTTTATATTTACTTATTTCATTTGTTTACAAAATGAGCAAGTGTTGTATTTGAACACACATAATGAAACATATACCACTTTTCCGGATAGCTACATAATTTCAGGTTATGAAGGAAGAGATAAATTCCACATTTTTAAAAAAAATTGTTTACTACATTTACAATTGAGGGTTCGGATCAAAGAATGGGTCGCGCGCTCGAAAACGCGGAAAAGTATTGTCCACGTGTATCGTGATATCCACATTTTAAAGTTAAAAGAAATAAATTTTTAAAAACATGATCATATAGAGAAGGGCAAGACAGAACTTTTTTATACTTAAAGTTTTTTTGTCCGAAAAATATTTTTAATAGTAAAAATGAAAAAGTGAAAACAAAATTTCCCCAAATTCAATTATTTTTTAAAACATAAATTGTCAAAACTCAGTACCCTAACAATGCCTACAAAATAAAGAAAACAATCAAAATGGCCTATTGTTTAATAATAATTAATTGCAAATTGAGACCGCTCGGTAAGCACGTTTTTTTAGTTTCGGCAAAGAAAAGTATCGAGGGAACCTTAGAGTTGAAAGAACTTTCAGTGAGACATTTGTTCCTAACTAATAAAGTAAGGTTTCTGGAAATTTGTAGATCGATTCATAGAAAATTGACGGAAATATCCACTATGTAAGAAAGCACGAGACGCTATCTACGATTCCAAGGCGAGTTATAGGCGAGTACCGGCAAGAGTACAAGGGAACGTTGAGAAGCGCTTGCAATCGTAGATAGCGTCTTACATAGTGGATATTCCCGTCAATTTTCTATGAATCGATCTACAGATTTCCGGAAATCTTACTTTATTAGTTAGAAACAAATGTCTCACTGAAAGTTCTTTCAACTCTAAAGTTCCCTTGATACTTTTTTTTGCCGAAACACCGAGCGGTCTCAATTTGCAATTCATTATTATTAAACAATAGGCCATCTTGATTGTTTTCTTTATTTGGTAGGCATTGTTAGGGTGTATTGCGTGCGTATACCAAATTTTAAACAGCTTCAATCATATTTAGCTGCGTTTTCACGATTTATGTTTTAAAAAATAATTGAATTTGGAGAAATTTTGTTTTCACTTTTTCATTTTTACTATTAAAAATATTTATCGGACAAAAAAACTTCAAATATAAAAAAGTTCCGTCTTGCCCTTTTATATATGACCATATTTTAAAAATTTATTTTTTTGAACTTTAAAATTTGGATGTCACGATACACGTGGACAATAATTTTCCGCGTTTTCGAGCGTGCGACCCATGCTTTGATCAGAAGCCTCAATTGTTGATGCTTCATAAAAATTGTGACTAACAGTAACTCTCACTATAATTTGAAGCATATTCATCCGAAAACAATTTTTTTTCAACAAAAATTACACTGTTTGCCCCTTTATTAATGTCATTTTTTTATAACAATTAAAGAAGACAATGATCAAATTACTTGTATTCTGGGAGTACTCTTGCATCGCTTTGAGATGATTTTCATTATATGCAAACTGTTGTTGAAGAGTAAATAATCATTTTTTGAAAAATCTCGATCTTCTCATACTTCGAGTAAACATATAATAAAGAAACGAATGAAAATGCAACAATCTCTGACCAAGGTGCTCTTGGAAATTTAGCGCACTTATATCTAAAACAAAAATACTTGCAGATTGGGGCAAAATTGAAGGCTGTAGACTGTTTTGAATGAAAAAAAATGCGCTTCCTCCCACAGTGCATGCTATCGCGTGCACTTCAACATTTCTATTATTACTGCAAATATTGACCGATTTTCATGAGTCTTTTTTGCACTTTCTTCAAATTATATGTATAAACTATTTCTGCTAATTAAAATTGAACCACGCGATGCTTTCATAATTTTAGTATTTTGAACCGGCCTGCATCTCATAACAATGAAAGGGTAGATTCGTTTCGGGTAATTCGATGCGCTCTGGAGTCTCCACATGCGCTCCGAGGAGTCTGGATGAAAATAATTTTGCACGAAAATAAAGCTTTCGACGAGTAACCCCGAATAAAGAAAATTCAAAATGCTCCAGTAGAAACCGAGACAAAAATTTATGAAAATGGCGCGTTTTGGTTATTTTTCAACCTTCAATCGCTCGTAGCTCGAAAACGAAGCGTTTTTCGAAAAAATGACAAAACTTCAAAAGTGCTTATTTTTGCCAAAATATATAACAAATGTGTTTTCGTATCGATTTTTTGATCCTTTTCAATTTTGCAAGTTTTTTGTTAATAACAAATTACTGACCATTGGTGCGAAAAAATGTCACAAAGGTTTTTTGTTCGCAACAACATAATACATCGATTAGAAAAGGTTTCATCCTGGCGAATCTATCTGGTCGGTCAACTCGTTTTTTTATACGTCTTTTCACGGGTGCACCGCTCGCCTATAGTGATTCGTCCGTGCATGCTGATACAACAATAAGGAAAATAGTGTTTGACTGATTTCTTCGCTTTATGGGTTCTTTAGCTGATGATAAAAAGAAGTTGAGAAATTTTTAATAATTTCAGGCTAAAATCGGGCTCAGAGAAACTTTATTGCAAAACGTGTTTATGCTTTTTGTACATAAACTATGAGTGAGATACCAAAATGCGCGAAAGAAGTATTATGCATTTTGACATAATCTTATTAATTTAAGCGGGAAAATCTAAATGGTACAATCAAAAAATTATACATTAGAAGCAAAAGACTTTTTGAAAGAAATAATTTACAAGCGATTGAATAAATTCTTTTTTTGTAGGTGAATGGATCAGTTCAATAACCATTGTAGGAAAAATGCATAGCAATATATGTGCATGTAACAATCTAATGTAAATGGCAATGGACAAAGGAAGGGTGGAAAAGCAAAAGGAGGTAACCAACAAAATGGCAATTGTGCAGAAGAGCGGAAAAGCATTGTGTAAAATCGAAATCACAATTACAAAAATTAATTAAATAAGACTTCCGAGCTGACGTGTTGCTTAATCGGTACCAAGAGCGTTTGACTGAAAAAAGCTTCCAGTTTTCAGAAAATATTGTACGATGGTGATCATGTCAGGCTGACACTTTTTTTACCTTGTCTGAGTCGAATTGAGGCAGTGCAAGAAATTAAATACTCAATTACAAATAAACTGATGATTCATCCCGAGATGCTGAGTTACTGACTTCACGGGGAAAAGTTTAATGAAAAAAATCATTCCGTTCCGAGAAAATTAAGTTTTAGTTTTATGGTTGAAATGCCATGCATTCACGTCCTAGAGATGTTGAGTTCGTGAACACGGAAAAAAAAGTTTTATCGACAAAAGTTAATGGTTTCCGAGAAATTCAATTTTCCAGGACATATATGCCTTTCGTGAATGTCGTAAAAAATAGTTTTATTATAAAAGTCTTTACTTTATTTGGATATGAAAATGTAACTTTTGATAACAATATTTTCAATTGCTAAAGACTTTTTGAAATCCTATATTGACCGGCGAGTTGTTAAAAAAAAATTAAGTATTTTATTACAATTCAATGTCAACGGCCATACCACGCTGGAAGCACCAGTTCCCGTTAGATCACTGAAGTTAAGCAGTGTTGGGCGCGGTTAGTACTTGGATGGGTGACCGTCTGATACTACTGCGTTGCTGTTGGCGGTCGTGGGTGTGGTGAGCCCATTTACTACAAATCCACCTAAAAAACACTACCCGAATCGGGTAGTGTCACGCTTACCCCTAGAGGCTCGCCGAAAGGGAAATAGCTTAATGATATACATTAAATTAGTCTCAATTCTTTGAAATTTTAAGACTTAAGAATACATTTAAACCGATTCATTTTGCAAACCAATTCAGTTTTAAATATCTGAATATGCAATTGAGAGATATGCAATTCACTGAGTCTCCATTTCAATCGTTTTTTTTTCCTTTGTTCGAATACAAAAAATGCAAATATCCCGCTGAGAAGTACGAGCTGGTTGATCATGAAGAACGTAACCCTTAGTAGGATTCCTGCAAAACGACAAAAAAAAA
>CAKNWT010285848.1:0-13640 GCA_932066315.1 Andricus coriarius | reverse complement strand
GGGGGGGGGGGGGGGTAAAGTTCCTGAAAAATGTATCACGTATTTTGTGAATGGCCCCTTAGTGTACATCAAAAATCCGAGCAATTTACCCCTCGCCTTCTTCAAACCTTTTTATATATTTTTATTTTCTATTAATTCTCCTGAAATTATATTGCAAAAATTGCTCATCAGTAATGAAAATTTGTTACTCGATATTATTCACTTTATAATCAAATTATATGAACAAATATCCAGTATGGACGTTTAGACTTAAAAAACAGAAGGAAATAATTTTTTCTTCATTTTCTTTCAATTATGTTGCCAGTGATGTACCAATAAATATCTACAGTGAACATTTGTTTATATAATTTTATTATAAAACCAACAAATAATATCTAAAAATACATTTTCATTAATAAGCATCACTGGCGAGCCAATTTAAGGATAATTAAGGGAAAAAATAATTTCTTTTGACCGATTAATGTTCACAGTATGCATCTGTTTCTAAAACTGACAAATAATATCGAAAGAAACATTTTTTATTTGTTTATAAAATTAAGAAAAAATATCGAATGACAAATTTTCATGACGAAACACAAATTTCAACACAATTTTGAGAGAATTAAAGAAACCCCCTATTTTTTCTGCCTATAAAGTATAAATGTCCAAAGCCCCCACTTGCTTCTAAAATTTCTTCATAAAACTAACAAATAATATTGGATGACAAATTTTCAAAACAAATAATTTTAACGCAGAAATGTACTTTGTGAACGACCAATCCAAAATGTTGACTATTTGTTAATGTATTTTATTCACAGCAATTAAGCTCTGTATGTGAAGAATTGCCTTCTATAAGTTATTTTAAACCCGTTTTTTGATTTTGCCTATTGGGTAAACCGGCACTGGGAATAACATAATAAAGTACGACTTTCACAAAAGAAGTACAGCTAGATCTACCTATTCGCACTTATCAATCTACTACGATTTACAATGATTTATAGTCTTTAACGCTTGACGAACCAGATTCTAATTGTAAGCCTTACAGTAGAAAGCGAGTCTCGTTGATGTTTTTCAAATTGGTTTCATAAACATGTAAAATCATTTTGTTCATGTAAAAGCATAATTTTCCCTATTTCATGGAGTGGATTCAAAGAATGCGATTTAAATGTCGTGGGGGTGAACATTTTTTTAATTTGATAGCGTTTGTACTTGAACGCATTCAAAAAAGCGTCATACTTGAAAGTGTATGATTTAGAAGATTTATAAAGTTTTAAAATGTTGGGAAACGTTTCGGAATCCCTATTATAACGTATCAACAAAATTATCTAAAAAATATGTATTGCAGACACGAAAAACAGGTCTCGGGGGAAAAACACCTAATAACACTTCTAAAAATTGCAATACTATTACTGTTAATCTCGCTTGAAGAAGAAAAGATTATTTTTCACGAAAAAACTTGAAATAAAAAAACTGTTAATTTTATAAATCTTGTTTTCAATTCAACTTTTTTTCTTATTGTTTCTTACCTAATTTTTTAAAATAATACGATTTTTTAATGGACGATAGCCTATTTTGTCGGGAAAAAGATGTTTTACACTAAACCTGATTCAATTTTTAAATACATTTTTTTAGTGCCGCATATCATTGAGATACAATTTTTCAAACGAAAATTTTTCTATTCTATTTATGATAATAATTGATTTATTTTGAAAAATTGAACGAGGGCAAGTTGAAGAGAATATTTTTCCCAATAAAATAGGCTATTATTAATTAAAATCGTATAATTTTCAAACATTTGGTCTGGTTTCAAAATTTCATGACTTTTTCAGGTTTCCAGGTTTCCTTGAAAAAATCCAGTCTTTCTACAAAGTCTAAAATTATTAAAATCATTTTTTTTTTATTAGTAAAATAATCAATTCGTCTTTTTTTCAAAATTTCCCATTTTAAAAATTCCATGACTATTCCAGAACTTCCACGTATTGTATCAACCCTGAATTAGATATGTTTTATCTTGCCCATACTACTTTAAACGTCCACATTGGGAATTTGTTTATAAAATTATGAAAAAATATGACATGATAAATTTTCATCAATAACAACAACTGGAAACATAATTAATTTCGGCAGAATTGAAAGAAACAATTTCTTTCTGATTATAAATGTCCAGTCAGCACTTGTTTATAAAATTAACAAATAATATTTGATGACATTCTCATGAACAAGTATCATATTGTCGATAAAAGCAAGTAATTTTAACGCAGAAATATACTTTGCAAACGAACAATCGATATTTTTGTCTACTTGTTAATTTAATTTGTTTATAACAATTAACTTTACAAAATAATACATTTTCATTCTTTCAAACACCCTAGCGCTTTAAATACAAGCGATACTGATGTTTACCAGATAATAACAAAAATGAAAAATTCGCCATTTTTTTCGCTATTTGAGTAACAAATTTAAACAAAAAAAGAATCGAAAATCGGACCACACATATCACCTTTAAATTTAATGCTGAATTGTTAAAAAAAAATGGATGAAGAATTGTCTTCTAAAGTTATTTGGAACCCCGTTTTTTGATTTCGCCGCATTTGTGAGCACCCCCTGTGGTACAAATCTCATAAAAGAAATACAGCTAAATCTACCTACTTATCAATCGATTACGATCTATAATTATTTATAGTCTTCAACGCTTCACGAATAAGATTTTAAGTCTCAAAGTACAGAGCGAGTCTCGTCAATGTCTTTCCGTTGACTTCATGAAGTCATATGTAAAAACATTACATACATTATTATTATTATACCATTAAGCCGTTTCCCTTTCGGGGTAGATCCTCCTTATTTTAAAAGATAACAAAAAAAAATTAAAATAAAGATACAAAAACCTTTGGAGTCTATAAGAAATGATATTGCAAAACGTAACAAGATTTCATGGGAATGGAACGATTCAATGATTGCGATTTAAATCTCGAGGGCTGAATATTCTTAAAATTTGAAAGCGTTTATACTTGAAAGCATCCTAAATTGAAAGCCTTTTACTTAAAAGTGTATCAATTTTCGAGATTTGAAAGATTTAAAATGCTGGGAAACGTTTCTGAAGTCTCATTACATATTACGTATCAAGAAAAATACATAAAAAAAATATCCCACATAAATCTTACTGAGGACTTCGAAAAACTTCTACGTACGTAGAATACGTACTCTTAAAAATAAATTCTCCTAGTTGTGAATAGACTTATTGGCTACAGAAAATAAAAGGGCGAGAATATCACGCTAAAAAATTGCAATTTTTCGTCGGTGATTTTCTACGCAGTGAGGTTGTGATCCGCCCACAGGGAATGTAGAGTCGACGCAAGAATTTTTTTAGATGACTTGATGATCTCGTTACTCGTCATTCTTGATCAGCTTCGCCACTTCCGCTCGCTACTGCGCCTGGCTGGTCACTATCTAAAATATTCCAAGGTTTAATGACAGAATATTATTTTTAATTTGATTTCTCATTAAAATTGTTAATTTCGAATAAATCTTACCCATGCCAGAAGTTTCTTTAATTCTGCAGGTATTGTAACTTCCGCATTGTAAACATTTTAAACCAACGACGTGAAATTTTACGGTGGATTCCTGAAAAGAATATTATCGAAACCTATAAAACTCATTTAATTTCTTGTTTACTGGTTGATAAAGACTGGTAATACATTTATTTACTACATTTTAAATTTCAACTTCATTCTTTTCCAAACGCGAATCTTTTCTATTCAAATTCCTATTAGCTATGGTAATGCATAATATTTGAAAATACGTTTTTTTATAGTAAGAATGTTCTTTAACATAATTAAAAGTTGATACAAGAATATAAAAGATTCCTTGGTTCGAGACGAATCGATTGACATGCAATATTAATACATCTTATTAGGGTAAGGAAGCTATGGTAATGGATAATATTTGAAAAAACAGGTTTTTATAGTAAAATTTGTGTCATTAACATAATTCAAAATTGATGCAATAACGGAAAAGATTCCTTAATACTATGCAAATCGATTGACCTCTAATATTGATACATTTTATTGAGGAGTAAGAAAGCTATGGCCATGCATAACATTTGAAAAAAAAACGGTTCTTTATAGTACAACTTTTTTCACTAACATAATTCAAAATTGATGTCACAACGGAAAAGATTCTTTGATTCGAGGCAAATCGATTGATCTATAATATTATTAATACACTTTATTGAAGAGTAAGAAAGTTATGCTCATTTATAATATTTGAAAGATCTGTTTGTAAAAGAAAAACTTTTTTCATCGGCATAATTCAAAGTGGATGCATGAATAGAAAAGACTTTTTGATCACAAATTTTCAAATAAAACAATTCCGACAATTTGTCTGATTTGCCATTGTATTTTAAAAATTGAATTTATTTGTAATTTTGTATTTTTTGTAAATTTGTATTTTTAAACTGATCAAAAGGAAAACTTTAGTTTGTTTATTATTTAAAAAATCACTAATTCTTCCTCTATGAGGAAGCAAATACAATTGCTAACAGGAAGCGAAGTGCTCGTGAAATTAGCACCATATAATTATAAATACAAACAAAGTGAGTACACTCGAGATCGAATTCATAGCTAGTTTAGAAGACAGTTAAATTAAAAAAAGTTAATTTTCAACCAAGAAAGATTAATTTTACACCAAAAAAGATCACTTATCTCCCATAAAATGGGATCTTTCAAACTAAAAAGGGGAATGCTCAACAAAACAGTTTAAATTTTCGATAAAAAAAGATGAATTGTCGACAAGATATTAAAATTTTCAACTAAATAGTCGAATTTTAACCCAAAAAGAATGAACTTTCAACCAAAAATAATTGGATTCACAGAATTAGAAATTGTTCAATTTCAAACACTGTTAATTACTAATTTTCTAAGTACAAAGCTTTAATGAGAAATTATTCAATTTTCAATGTTGTCATTTAAAATAGTACAATTTTTTCAAGTTTTCAATTTAATTTTTCAAATTGTCATTGTGATTAAAAATGAAACTACTATCGGCGATAAAATTATAAGCATCTGGCTTTGCAGCTTAACAACTCATCCAAAAAATGCTAGCGTAATAAGTAAATAGTCATATGAAAGGTCAAAGAGTTCTACATAAATAAGCTCAAAGACGATAATATAAAAAAATGTTTATGCTTTGCAGACAGAAAACTGTAAAAAAAAGTAAGGAAATTCGGGCATGTTTAAGAAGAGTCAAGTTCAGAGCATTATTTTTTGTACAAGAGGCAATGGTAAAAATCTGAAAAAATTCATGAATATCAACAAAACATTTATAAACAAATTGCAGTTAACAAATTTGAAAAATAATAAAAATTGTTGCTTAAAATTACAAAAATATACAACTGTACTATCTTCAGTTCTAATGAAGATATTAAAGCGATTTAAACTGCAAAACGTAACGCAAAGATTCTGTAATTATTTACAATCTCCAGAACAGATGTGATTGTTTTTTTTCTCGTGAAAATCGTGATATTTTCGGACATTTTTTTTGTTGGAAAGTAAGTGTTGGAAACCAGCGGGGGTTCATTTTTTTGCTGCCGGTCAGAAGAGGCGTCAATTTCTGGGCAAGAGTTCAGAAGCACGGGCCAAAGAAAGGCACCAGCGGTCGGCAGCAAAAAAAGGCACCCCCGCTACTTTCTGACACTTGCTTTCCTACACAACAAATGTCTAAAAATATCGCAATTTTCACGAAAAAAAACAAACACATCCTTCCGGGAGATTGTAAATAATTACAGAGCCTATCCGTTACAGTTTGGAGTTTGAATCGCTTTAATATCTTCATTAGAACTGAAGATAGTATATTGGCACATTTTTGTAATTTTAAGCAAAAATTTTTATTATTTTTCGAATTTGTTAACTGCAATTTGTTCATAAATGTTTTCTTCATATTCATGAATTTTTTCAGATTTTTCCCACTGCCTCTTGTATAAAAAATAATGCTCTAAAACTTGACTCTTCTTAAAAATGCCCGAATTTCCTTCTCTTTCTTTTACAGTTTTCAGCCTGCAAAACATACAATTTTTTTTATATTAACGTCTTTGAGCTTATTTACGTAGAACACTTTGAGTTTTCATATGACTATTTACTTATTACGCTAGCATTTTTTTGTTGAGTTGTTAAGCTTCAAAGCCAGATGCCTATAATTTTCTCGCCGATAGTAATTATGGCGAACTTCTAAAAAAAAACGGAAAAAAGTCGTTAAATCGCATTTTTGTTCAAAAAGTCGCATTTTTTGTTTTTAATCGAAAATAATCGAAAAAGGTGCACGATGCGAGCCCCGATGAAAAAAGGCTCGGGGGATTTTGCTAAAATTTATTTTGCACACTGTTGTGGAGGACATAATGGAGGTCGAGGAATTTTACCTCGTGGCAGTCTTTGCAGAGAATTTCGACTTTTACGTCTTCGTATTCGGGTGGCATGGGTGTGAGGGTCACTTCGCTGTCCAAAAATCGCCAAAGGTCCGTCATGTCGAGGAGAGAAGTTTGACAAGTTGGACAAGCGTAATGTCCCGAATGTAGTAGGTCCTCGAAACAAGGACGATGAAGCAAATGTCCACAGGTGGGTATATGGCAAGGAATGCGACTTGTGTGAATATCTTCTAGACAAACGGGACAATTCGAATGGGAAACGTTCTCCACACACTGAAAAATAAAAAGCGTTAGAAAATTACTAATCGAAACGGGTTTTCTACAAATAGATGCCACTAATTTTTAAATTTTCGTCACCCGGTTTAGAGAAAAATATACTTTCTTTGCAAAAGCCACAGTTTTTTCGCATATATGATCAATTGCGTCAATAAGCATCAGCAACATTTTTTACCAATTTTTAAATATTATGTTTAAAATTTTTTTGAAACAATAATTAATAATTTCGAATTGAAAGCGTCTGAAATTAAAAAAATATATATATATATATATATATATAACCATTTTGGACAATTTAATTCAGTGCTGCCAGATAGAGAGACCGGAATGTGCAGAATTGAAATCCTGCGCTCAGATTGGAGCTGCTATCCGAACTGTATTTCCACTTTATATAAAAAATAAATTAATTTTATTCGTTGATTTTGTTTATTTCTCCTTCTTAAAGCAATTTTTATAATTAATTAATCTAGATAAACAGATTTAACTAAAAATGTATTATTTGAATAGAATAATACAATTTTATTATTTTTACTTTAGTTTTTTTTATTTTGCACTGATTATTAACATATTAATATTGAGATTTTATTATTTTGTTACACGAATACATGTTTAGATAAATGTATATATAAAAATATAACCTATTGCCATTAATTGTTAATAA
Source organism: Andricus coriarius (assembly GCA_932066315.1). Taxonomy (NCBI): domain Eukaryota; kingdom Metazoa; phylum Arthropoda; class Insecta; order Hymenoptera; family Cynipidae; genus Andricus; species Andricus coriarius. The sequence continues at coordinate 6,309 of CAKNWT010285848.1, read as the reverse complement.
ATATCATGTAAATATACTTATCTGGAATAATTATTTACAAAAATTGTGCTATGAAGAAGAAATATAACAATTTAACGAATAAAATTGCTTTCGTTTTTATATAAATTTGAAATGCACTTCGAATAGCAGGGCCAATTAGAGCGCAGGACTTTGGGCCTGCGCATTTCGGGTTACCCGTCTGGCAGCACAGATTTAATTACAAAAAGGAGTTGAATTGTATAATCTCCAAGTCGAAGCGGCACAAATTAAACAATTTTATTTTGAATTAAAGAGTCGCGAAATTGAATTATTCCAGGTTCAAATTTCGAAAATAGAACAACGTCAAAACGTTAAAAATAGAATATTTTAAGATGACAATTTTGGAAATTGGATCATTTAAAATTCAGAGATATTGAAATTGTATTACTTATAATTAAAAGCGTTGAATCTTTCAAAGTCAAAGCTTCCCAAATTCTAGAATCTTACATTGTTATTACATAACAAAATTAGAATTTAACATTAAAGCTGATTAGACAAATTTTTCTAAAAACAAAAAATGAATTGAATTATTCTAAAAAAAAAAACTTTCAAAATAAAAAGTAATTTTTAATGGGGAACCTTATGAATGACCAAAATTTCTACTCCGGAACGTTGAACTTAATTTAAAGCTAAAAAAATTTTAATCATAAAAAATTATGATATTAAAACATTTTCATACTCAAACCCTATAACATTTCAATTATTTTAAGTACACTTAAATTGCTTGAAAATCATCACATTTAAAAAACGAAAGGGGAAATTAAAAATGTAGGGTTTAACATGAAAATTCAGAACTCTGAAATTGCAAGCATTTAAAATTACAGAAATTATTCAATTACTGATATATCCATTTCAGATAGTTTAATTTTGATCTTTTTTTATTTTAAACTTAATTTTTAATCTTTTACTATCAAATCTTCCATTAGAATTATTATTCATTCTTGAAATCTTATAATCAAATATTTTTCAATTTGAAATGATTTATTTGTTTAAATCTTCAACTAAAAATCGGAAAATTTTAAGATATTACATTAAAATTGATGTTTTTTTAAATAACACAAAACGAGATTGTTGTAATATGATTCCAATTTTTGAAATTGTACAATTTTAAGCTTTTCAATTCGAAATTGCTTTATATTTACATCTCAAATTCTGAAATTCAAAACTGACTATCAAGGCTTTTAATATGAAATTTTGACATATTTAATAGCGGTATTGTCCGGAAATTTTGAATATTTGAATTTGAAAGGACAATATTGTGAAATTTGAAATTCTAAACCTCCAAAAATTAATTTAAGAAAAAACTTTAGTTTTAAGGCCTCAATGAATAAACTGTTTTAGAATAGCGCATTCAAAACTATAGTTTAAAATTAAAATTATAGAAATTTAAAAGACGATTAATATCTCATTAATAAGTATCATATCATGTAGTATCAAGTGACATTTAAAACGAATGGATAGTTTTTTTTACCAAAAACTGTGACTTCTGACAAAAAAATCGCTAAGATTTTTACCGCTAAGAATGCAGAAATTTAAATACTGCGTGAAATATTGTGAACCTTCAAAGTCTAATTATTCTGAACACTTTGAAAATTATATGGTTTCTATTTGGAAACTTCCAAACCTCAGAAAACGCACGAATTATGAAATATGGGAAATCTCCCGATATAATATTTTTCTCTCGGCTTTATCCCGATTTTCTTCCAGTGCAAGTTTTCCCCTATTCTCTCGGGTGAGTGGCCACTCTGTTTACAGGCCTCACAGTCCCAATGGGATAAAAAAAGGAACCAAAGGGTGAAAATAAGTATCAGGGTTGTTACAGAAGTCGAATATCAAAATTCCAGGCCATTTCCAGGTTTCGCAGGTCAACTTTTGAAAAATTTTCAGGAAATCTTTTTTAAAAATTATATACAAAATTTGAACTACAATCAATTTCAAATCATTGTACTGTTTGCAATATAATGCCCAGAAAAAGTCTTGTTATCTACAGGCCTGTTTTTGAGCTGTTGCTAAAGTGCCTTAATTTTTATAATATTAATATAACAGTTTTTCTTCGTAATAAAGTAAAATATAACAAAGTTCTGCATTTAACGAGCCCCAGTTAAAAGCGAAATGTCAATTTTATAAAAAGATATTGCAAAAAACCGTCAAATTGAGATGTTTTCAAGCAATTGGCAAACTCTGGAAATAATTAACATTTTTTTAAGTTCTTGGGCTCATTTTTAAAGTAAGTCTCCACAGTATTTTACAAAATTGTTAATATATTTTTAGAATTCTGTCCTGGCGACATACTTAATGCAAAAAAGTCGCAAATTTAAAAAAATGTGTAAACAGTTACAAACATTTGAGTAATGTTTATAAAAATATTGTTTTCCAGCACTATTCCAATTTTTCGAAAACATCGAAATTTGACATTTTAATAAAAGTATTAATCAATGCAAATTTAAAAAGCTCTTCGACTATTATTTCATATTAAACAAAGTTTTTTAATATAGTAAATTTAAAAAAGATATTTAATAGTAAAGAAAGGTACAATAGGGGATATAGGGAGCGGTCTGTGAGGCCTATTTTTACTTTTCAATATTACTGGAGGAGCCAGGGGTAATCCCGTGTGCTGTTCTAGGTCCACAGGATTTTTTTCACTGAATATTACGTAAAATTTGGTGCAGATTACAAAAAATTAGCCCCCCCCCCTGCCCAAAAATTGGGGTGGGGTGTCGAGATATTCGCATTTTATTTATTTTTTAATTAATGAAATAGTCAGATTCATTTTTTTACAACATTTTTTTATAACAGTGATCAATTTCTAAAAAAACATCGATTAAAGAAATACAACAATTCGGAACCAGGATAAAAAGCAGTGTTTCTTTGTAGCAAGCAATTTTATTAACAAATTTCGAAAATAAAAGATAGACTTTTCGGGTCTACTTCAACTTTTATGAAGAAAATTTTATTTAAACGTTTATATTTAACAAGTTAATTCTCATTTTTTAATAAATATACTTTGACATGCAATAGCTTTAGCGATTTTTAATAAAATCTTTTATAAATTTGAACATAAATAAGGTAAAACTTTATTTAAAAAATAAGCATCAGCTAGTTTTACAGTAAATAAAAACTCTTCGCGTTATAGACATTAATGAACAACGTCTCGTTTGCAGTATCTAATAATCGCAGAGATTTGTAATAATGCTGAATAATTTTCATAAAAATGAAATAATAAATTTATTTTAATATTTCTATTCAATATTCCTGGTTTATTATTATAGTTTATTTTTTTGAGTAAAATATCATGGATCGTTATGACTGTTACCAAGGATAGTTTTCCGGAAGCTGCATGGCCTCTCCATAAAGCGTCCCAAATTTGTTCTATGACATAGGCCGGTTCCAAAAAACTATCCTTTATAACAGCAATAAGGATCCATTACATTTTAACCAAAAAATGAACTTTGATCATAAACAAAGCATAAATAATATACATATTAAAGTAAAGCCATTATATTATTTAATTTGTATGAAAATTATTCAGCTTTATCACAAGTCTCTGCGATTATTAGAAACTGAAAAAGAGACTTTGTTCATTATTGTTTACAGCACAAAGAGTCATTATTTGGTATAAATCTAGCTGATGCTAATTTTTCAATAAAGTCTTACATTATTGATGTGCAAATTTCCAGAATATTTTATTAAAAATCGCTAACGGTATAGCATATAAAATTATGTACGTTCAAAAATGATCATTAACTTGTTAAAAATAAACATTTGAATCCAGTTTTTTCCATGAAAGTTGAAGTAGACCCGAAAAAAAGTGTATTTTTATTTTGAAATTTGTAGATAAAATTGCTTGATACAAAGAAAAATAACTTATGTTGTCTTAGAAAAAATGCTCCTCTGGGAGTAGTCTTGTCTTACAAACTTTTTGATGTGGAATCAATATTTCAACCAATAGCAGCACAATGTTATTTTTCCTCATTTTTCAACGCAATTGTTGATTTTTTATGTTAACAATTGACTGAATCAAAAAATTATACAGGAAATTTCTCTTCGTAAATCGGTTTCCTAGCCGATTATATTTGAACTTTCAAAAAACCCAAAATTATACGAAATATTCAGTAAAAAAATCCTGCAGAACTAGAACGGCACGCAGAATGACCCGCAGCTCCTAGATAGAGTATATTTCATACGCACCGTGTGACCATTTTGGAGTTCCACGGGTAAACACATGTTGCACTTGGCACAATGGAAAAATTTGTCTCGACCACCGAGCCTACATATGCCACATCCATCGCAGTGGTATTGATTCTTATCCACGTCGTCGAACAGGTTGCACTCGAGACAGGTGTATTTGCCAAACCGACAATGGCATTTTTGGCAAGTAGCTTGCACAGGTTGACGAGTATCGCACAAAACGCAAATTAATTCAGTCACTTCTTTTCTCTTGACTGTGTGAGTTTCCTGCTCGTCGTGGCAGAATCGGCATGTGTATACTTTATTACAGCAAGGAGTCTGAAAAACAATTAGGAATACATTTTAATTACGGTGTAACTGTCGTAGGCATTTCGGCCGACTGCCTAAGCATTCAGCCGACTGTCGGCGTTGAGAAGAATACTTGACCATTCTTCTAAACGCCTGATGCAGTTTAGGCAATTACACTCAACTCCCGATATAATAATATACAGATTATAATAAACAGCATGAGGGCCACACTCTCAGCGCATTAGTTGCATCAGGTTACGTCATGCATCCAAATCCAACAGTAATGGTTCATTCGCCATGTTCGAAACCGTTCTTATGTCGGGAGCTGAGTGTAGGAGAAACTAACTACAGAGCATGAAAACACGCATTAAATGGCAATCTAATATTTTATTTTTATTTTGATCTAATTAATGAAAAATACTTTTACAAAATAATAAGGATGATGATTTTACTTCATATATATTAAAAGTCTAATTTTCGAGGGGGAAAAAACTAATTCCCTACAAAACTCTTGAATTTTCAACCCGAGAAGATGAATTTTCAAACAAAAAAAGTACATTTTCAACCAATTAGTAGAATGTTCAACAAAATAGTTAAATTTTCGGTTAAAAAATTCATTTTTACAACAAAAAAAAAACGAATTTTTCAACCAAGAAGATTACTTTTCTGCTAAACAGATGAATTTTTAACAAATTACATACATTTTCAACTAAATAGATATGAAACAATGGGTGTGATGCGAGTTTCGAAATTTGATTAACTAAATATTGGATTTTCTAAACAAAAAATATAAATTATTAACCAAAAATGGTGTAGTAACATTTTAATTGAGGAGGATTAATTTTCAATCAAAAAAGAATTCTCTACAAAACGGTTTTATTTTGTACCAAATAGTTGAATTTTCTACCAAAGTGTTAAATTTTCATGCGGAAAAAACGAATATTCTAGAAACCAGTTGAATTTCCAATCCCAGAATATGAATTTTCAACAAAAAAGTTAATTTTCAACCAATCAGTTGAATGTTCAACAAAATAGTTGAATTTTCAATAAAAAAAATTAATTTTCAACCTAAAAAAAAAAACCAAAAAATATACGAATTTTCAACAAAATACGTGGATTTTTAACCAAAAGTTAAATTGCCAACCAAGCAGAGTACCTTTCTACAAAAAAAAAACGAATGTTAAACAAATTACATATATTTTCAACTAAATAGTTTGAACAATAGATGTGATGCTAGTTTTTAATTTTGTTAACTGTATGGTGGATTTTTTAAACTAAAAAAAGATCAATTTTTAACCACAAATGGTGTAGTTACATTTGGATTTAAGGGTGTTGAAACTGGACCCAACCGAAAAATTGAAATGCCTCATTTTACTCCATAAATACTACAAATGCATAGTTTTTTTTATACAATTAGGGCCTATTTTCATTTTGAATCAAATCTTTATTCGGAGTGAAAAATTGGCTAATTTCAATAGTTTTTGAGTAAAACGGTTTTTTATACCCGGGTTAGAATAATAAAAAAGTTTTATACCAGAACTATTGAAATTAGCCAATTTTTGACTCCAAATACAGATTTGATTCAAAACAGTAATAGGCCCTAATTATCTAAAAAAAGATGTAATTCTAGTATTTATCGAGTAAAATGAGGCAATTCAATTTTGAGGTTGGGTCCTGGTTCCAACGCACTTAAAACAATTAATTTCCAATAAAAAAACGAATTTTCTACAAAGCAGTTTAATGTTGTGCCAAAAATATAAATTTTCTACATAAGTGTTGAATTTTCAAGCGAAAAAGACGAATTTTCCACAAACC
>CAKNWT010285844.1:0-15585 GCA_932066315.1 Andricus coriarius | reverse complement strand
AAAAAAGTGAAGGAAGGGGATTTGGTTGGTTGCCTTCTCATTTTTCTTTCCTATTTTTTATTTTTGTCCGAAGAAACAAATTTTTATTTTGTTTTTAGGAATTGCAATAGGAGCATTTTGTGGTGGTTGTCAAAATTTTACCGTTAGATTCATGGTTTATTTTCAGGAATTTATACATTGAATTGAGTGTTGGACGTTAAATGTGACTTTCAATTTGATTTTTAATCTAATTTAAGATTCTTGAATTTCAATTTAGCTGACTTGGATTGGAGGTCATTTGTAAACACCTTACAGATTTGTTCATAATGGGTTTGTCTTTTGACCCACACTTAGTTCTCAGGTATCCAGGAGATAGCATCGTATTTTCGTTGCTGTTCCCACCTGTTCTAATTTTGTTTGCCTTGATAAGGGCGCTGTGTGAGCACCGAAACGTTGGTGAATATTATCCATGTTTTCTATTCTGATTTGATAGTAATAAGAATAAAAAAGACGAAAGAAATAAAAAAGAGAAGGAAGGGGATTTGGTCGGTTGCCTTCTCATTTTTCTTTCCTCTTTTTTATTTTAGTCCAAAGAAATAAATTTTTATTTTGTTTTTAGGAATTGCAATAGGAGCATTTTGTGGTGGTTGTCCAAATTTTATAGTTAGATTATTGGTTTATTTTCAGGAATTTATACATTGGAAGTCATCTCGTCACTAGCACAGTAAAAATGGCTGTTCATTCCTGAAAGCTTAGTTTATATCCGCCTCCTCTTCCAACTCCTCCTCCTCATGTCGTCCTCTTCCAACTCCTCTTCCTTCTCATCCTCCTCTTCTTCCAACCAGCTAAAAACTGTTTTTTAACCATAGAGTTGAAACTAGTTTCAACCCTTGATTGAAACTTTATGATTTTAGCACAGATTTTTAAAAGGCAAGTTTTCCACATTTGAAAATTCGTATTTGCTCTCATTGTTAGCCATACTAATGGAATGCCATTCTTAGATATACATTTATTTTCCGATTCTTTGAAATTTTATGATTTTAGCTTTTCAGTAAAAGTCAGTCAGTCTAATGCAACGCCATTTTTATACATAGAGATAGGCCTTGTTGGTGCCGTTCCATAATCCAGCATGTTCGAATTTACGGTGATTCTCAATCTTCATGAGAAATAGAATTTAAAAACTTTCATTTATTTATTAATTATTATTAACTATTTATCAATTATCAATTATGAAAACCTAATACTTTCATCAGAAAAATTTCTTTAAAATCTTAATGGATGTTTTAAAGTATTACATAATTGATATTGGAGAAGTTAATGTTGGCTGTTGCTTCCTGAAAAAGGCCAAAAATTTGCCCTCAATTTGGCCCTCATTCAGGGCCGGCGCGTAATAGGGAGCAAGGGGGGCGGGGCCACGGGGGGGCCGGGTTGGGCCCCTGGGGGGGGGGGGGGGCCGCAAACTGCACTTAATATAAACGGCACTCACATGAATCTCCCGGAATCTATTAAAATTTCTGAAGATTTAAAAACCTGATGGGTACGCGACAAAGAGTAGATGATCCCGAGAAAAGTTTTAAAGCTGATTTTTACTTCACAATATTAGATGTAATAATTATGCCCTTGTAAGAGCGGTTTGAGTTTTTGATGCCAGTCAAAAATATTTTCGGTTTTGTATTTAATAGCACTGCCCTTCTAAATATGGATAAGTTAGACATTTTTAAAAAGTGCAAGAATTTACAAGAAAATCTTACAAATAAAGACGCAAATCGCTCAGATATAGTAGGCGTGGATTTCTATGATGAACTTATTGCGCCAAACATGAGTGCAAATAAAATTTTGAGGTTTATAATAAAAGAAAACTTCCATCTCGTGTTTCCAAACTCGTTCATAACATACCGAATTTTAAAAACTTTGCTTGTATCTATCGCAAGCGCAGTGCGATCCTTTCCAAAATTGCAAATAATAAGAAACTACTTGCGAGCAGCATTGGCGGAAAAGAGACTGTCAAACTTGAGTATGATACCAATTGAGCAGTGATTACGAATTTATTGGATGTGTATGAACCGCTTGAAGAATTCCCTGCGGAGTTAGAAATCCCTGGGGACCCAAGAAATCCCTGCTGAGCGACGATAGAAGTAGCGATACTTCAGGACGCCTGAGTAAGACTAGCGAGCGTATTTCACAGCTTTAGTTTAAAATTGAAACGGCGAGACGGCATGCTTCAAATATTCAGTGCCGAATGAGCTACATAACATCAAATAAAAAATTCACTCCAAAGGTTAGGACACTTGCTCTAAACTTAAGGAAAGCAAGTCACACGCTGAACAAGTGTAAACTGTTGACCATCAAGCAGCACTGGAAGCAAAAAATAGGATCTCTTTCAACAGCGAAACAGCACCTTCAACGGCGAGTAAAGTGGATTCATCCTTCCCATCTTTTCAATAAAAAGTCACGTGCTTTTAAAAATCTGCCTAGCCGAGAAGAGATTCAAGTCTTCTGGGAGGAAGTATATGGAGATACTTATCAGCTAAATGATGAAGCTTCAGATATATCACTCTTTCATAACTTGTGCCAAAGGCAAAGGTTGCAAGGTCCAGAGGAAGAGTGTCCACTAATTAGTGCTGAAGAAGTGAAGAAAGTTATCGCTAGAACTAAAAACTTTTCAGCAACAGGGCCGGTATGGAGTGCAATATTTGAACAACGTAGATGCAAGAGAGGACTGGTAGGTTGCAGGGAGAACCTGTTAATAGACTGTTGTGTTGCCCAGGACTCGATCAGGTATCGACGCAATCTAGCCATGGCTTTGATTGACTGTTGTAAGGCATTCGATAACACGAACCATGATCTACTTATTAAGCTCCTTGAGTGCCTGGAGGTGCATCGAAAAATAGCAAGATGCATAAAAGAGCTTATGCTCTTGTGACGGACAAGATTTGTCATAACATCTGCAAAAGACAAGTGACTACCAGCTATATCACATATGAGATGGGGGTCTTCCAAGGAGACTTTCTAAGTCCGATACTTTTCTGCATCTCACTCTTGCCTCCATCTATTGTGCTCCGAGGTAACAGCTCTGGATACCTCTGTGGCCCGCCGAACAGAAGAGAATATAAGGTCAACCACCTTTTATACATGAGCGACCTTGATCTCTTTGCTTCCTCGAAAGAGGACCTTAACATCCTTGTGGAGGCCGTGAATAGGTAATCTAAAGCGATTGGCATGAGCTTCGAGCTGGACAAGTGTCCCTGCGTCCACCTATACCAAGGAAGACTAGAAACTACATCATCGCGTGACGATCAGAATGTTCAACTCATAGACGAAAATACCATTCAAAATCTTGGTAATGGAGAAACATATACATATCTTGGAATACCGCAAGCGAAACCCAAAATATGCGTGTGATAAAAACAGCTCTTGAAAAAAGATATAGCCAATTCTCAGAAAAATTAGGGCTTTCGAATTATCTGGAAAGAATAAGATCCAGGCGACCAATATGCTGGCCGCTCCTATACTACTCTAGACGTTTCGTGCAGTAAAATGGAACGTAGATGAGTTGAAGCAACTGTACCGAAGCAAACGCAAGATGATGATAATCTATCGAAGTCATCATCCTAGATCTTTCGTACATCTAATATACCTCCCTCCAGATAAAGGGGGTAGGGGCTTGCTAAGCTTTGAGTGTCTTCATTGAAGAACGGCTCTAGCTACAGCCTGCTCAGTTCTGAATAGTGCAAATTCTCTTATGCGACTCGTACATCAACATGAAGTCGGCAATGCTGCAGCATTTCTATACCGTGCCGCAGATAGGGCCGCAGAGGATCTTGGCCTCCCATTTGATTCCAGCGACACTACACATGGCCTAGCATCACTAACACCTTCGGTGTTCAAAAGTCATGTGCAGGAAGCATAACATACGCTTCTACTAAGAGAACAAGCTGAGAAGACCCTTCAAGGTAAATTCTGCGGCATCATACGTAGAGAAGGGTTAGAGAAGGCTCTCGATGGGTTTGTCAAGACGGCGTTATAGACATATTAGTTTGCTGCGAGCGCATAATGAATGTACCTTAGGCGATGCCAACTGCCGAGCGTGCAAGCAAGTGCCAGAAACACTTGGACATGTTCTCAGTGGATGCTCAAAGTATGCAAGGTACGGCTACATAGAGCGACACAATGCGGCCCTAAAAGTATTATATTACCATCTTAGGCACTTCTATGGTATTGATCTATTGCCTGCGTTGATCTGTTGCCTATTCTCCAAAACGGACTCGAGTCCTATGTGGAGAATGATCAGTGTAAGATCTACTCTAATTTTTCATTCTCCACCACTCAACGTATCATTGCTACGAAGCCTGATATTGTCCTCCAAGATCTGAAGACCAAGATCATTTACGTGTATGAATTCTCGGCACTAGCTGATGTTAATATCACGGCAAAGGAGGAACAAAAACGGGTGAAATATCCAGCACTTCTTTTCGAGCTGAGCAGGATTTACCAAGGCTACAAAGTCCATCTTGTAGTTCTCACAATCGTCTGTCTTGGAGGTATGAAACCTTCATTTCTTAGCCAACTCAAAAAGATTCCGGCTTGCCAGCGTCAGGCTCATTCCATCACGAACCGGATGCAAAAGGCTGTTGTTCTGGGATCAATTCATCTGGTCCGTCAACACTGTTCCTCATAACGTAGTAAAAAGATTGGTAGCTCTAAAAAAGTATCCAGAATTGAAACCTTCATCTCCAACTGTCTCGTCTGCCGCGTAAGTTCATCCGCGGCTAGAGACCTGACTCCAAGGAACAGTGTTGCACGATGTTTTTTGCGAAAATTTCCCCCTCTTGCTTACCTTCTAGGACAGAAGAAGCAGAAGTGGATTACGTACACGTTCTAGTTGCGTCAGGATTGATTGCTTTAAGGAGCCATGATCGTAGCTTCTGGAGCTTACAACTTCTCATAATGTAAATAATATTAATAATGTTTTAACACTCTACTGGTACGGTGGGGGTCGAATCCGACCCGAGCGTTGGCTGTTCCATTTTCCTCGCCCCCGCAAATTCAAAGGGGTCTCTAGTGGCCAGATACCCTACCAGTCAGTACCGTAGAAGGTATCGAGACAGCCGCATCTACGTGGTAAATGCTATTTGCTTCCCTAATCTCTGCCTTTCGGTGAAACGTTATCAATTTTACTACGTACGATTTTATTACTTTTTGCAGTTCGGACTTCAAAATGGCTTTCAAAACAGTATATAGTAAGCCTGAGGAGATATTAGAGGAATCACTCCGTCAACAGGCCAGGAATTCTGACGATGAACAGGAGGGAGACCTTGCTTTTGAGGAAGTTTTGAGTATGGCTCGTGTTTGCAATTTTGTGCTACTGCACTTTTTTGTGATACTGCGAAGATACCAATAAAGATTATGATTCATTAAAATACTTGCTGCGCAGTTTTTGTTGCCTAAAACCACATTAATAGTAGGTCGGTTCGGATGCGACCCCACCGCACCTTGTATGTCTCCTCGAACCACCGTACCAGTAAAGGGTTAATAAAAATAGAGCATACGTATGTAGAAAATGTCTTTTTCCTTCGTTTTTTTTTAAGAAAAGGGGAGGGGCGGCGAAAATTTATTTTTGAACACGGGCGGCCAAATGTATTTCGTCGGCCCTGCTCATTAATCCTAGCCTAGTTTCTGTGTGCGAGTTAGTTATCTTATCTGAGACCGGGCGAATTCAATCTGCTTCTAGATTCTAGTATTCAGTCGATCTTCAAGTTCAAATAAATAAGAAATCCTGAATTTCTAAGGCGAATGCTGGGATTTATTGATATTTATATGTGCAGAGCTTCGATTTTGTCGTCATGAATATTAAATACTATGCTTAATCGATCTTTAACCTAGATATTCTAGATTTTAAAACGACATTCTAGTGAAGACCGAATTCTCTATTTTATAAGATTTTTGGAGAAGTTAGTCCGTGAAGGGAATTCTTCGATGGAGTAGATGCATATTTGCATAGGATTGGAGGAAAACAAGAGATGTTTTTAATCATAAAAATACAATTTACAAACGATTTTAACCCCAAAATTATGTGTTCTTTAAATTTGATATTTCTATTGCTACATTGATGATAATTATAACAATATTCATGACTTTTAATGTACCAAATTCAGGATAAAAATTACGATTGTGAGATTTTCTCTCATAGCATCCTGAGGAATATTAAAAAACTTAATCTCCGAGATTTTAAAGTTTCAACATGCAGCGCCATATCTAAATATATTCTACCCATAGATATACGGTCCCATTTCAAAATGTTCATATCCTCGAGGTTATACAGCATTTGAGAAGCTTTTCAGTTCCATGCAAGGGAAAATGTATTTAAAGATTCAATATCTCGAGTTTTGAATATAGGACAGTGATCTAGAAATTAAGATGTAATGTATTGATATTAAAATTTAATATCCAGTTATTAAAGCATAATACCTAGATATTTTTTTGTGTAGAGTTTTAATATCTTGGTATAAAATGGTAATATGAAGATATTACAATTAATTACTTTTGGAGGGCATGCGGAGGAGGAGTTGGAAAAGGAGGGCATGAGGAGGAGAATATAAACTCAGCTTTCATGAATTAACAGCCATTTTTACTGTGCTAGTGACAAGATGACTTGCACATGCTCAAGTTGTTCCAGAACTTTTCCAAGACTCGATAATTTAAAAAGACATGAGAAATACTCTTGCTTAGCAAAGAATCATAAGCAGGATGAGAGAGACTTCCACCAAATTGCCTGGAAACCACAATTCTCTCCACGTAAGAATCTAGCCTGTATTACCCACAAGGGGGGTTAGGTTGGTGTCCAGCGCCGATTTTTTTGTTACTTTGCAGGTGAAAAGAGGATCCCAGACTATGAAAAAAAAAAATTTCGGCAAACGTTCACATTTAGGGGTTGAAATCACCCCTTCTACTTTTTTGAGTCTCTTAGCGTTTTAAGAGCTAAGATTGTTTTTTGCTTATTGTTTTTAAACAAAATTGTTCTAATTGATGCTGTATTACAATGATAGCGTGAGATGTAAAAACACTTACCCTCTAGAGTATCATCATTTAGAAAATCTACCCCTAGAATGCTTCGCCACATGACATATATGTATTTTAAGATTTTGGACTTTGTTGCTGCAAACATCTTGTTTTGCTATTCAATTCTATTATGAATAATCAGTGTTATTCTAAATAACCCCTAAATTACGTATCATCCACCCCTATAATATTATCAATGAATAAGAAATATATTTATTAATATAACATTTCTGTAAGTAAAGGATTAGAATATTTGGTGTGGGCAATTGATAATAATGTGACAGATTTTTTGTTAACGATGGCACTTGTCCTTATAATAATAAACACTTGTTATGTAAAAACGATATATGTAAGGGTAAGGGCATGTGTTTGCAATTTTTCAACGGAAATATGTACATGCCTGAACCTAAAAAAAATTCTTTAAACAGTTCTGTTATATGTATTATCATTAAAATTGCCTGCTAAACAAAACATAAAAAAATTTTTAGGGGTAGTTTTCACATAACAAGGGTTTATTAATATAAGAACAAGTGCCATCGTTAACAAAAAATCAGTTATATTATTATTCATTGCCCAAACTAAATATTTTAATCCTTTACTTACAGAAATATTATATTAATAAATATATTTCTTATTCATGGATAATATTATAGGGGTGGATGACACGTAATTTAGGGGTTATTTAGAATAATACTGATGACTCTTAATAGAATTTGATATCAGTACAATATGTTTGCAGCAACAAAGTCCAAAATCTTGAAATACATATATGTCATGTGGCGAAGCATTCTAGGGGTAGGTTTTCTAAATGATGATACTCTAGAGGGTAAGTGTTTTTACAACTCACGCTAAAAGACTCAAAAAAGTAGCAGGGGTGATTTCAACCCCTAAATGTGAACGTTTGCCGCAAAAAATTTTTTTTCTCCATAGTCTGGGATTCTCTTTTCGCCTGTTAAACTAAGAACAAAATCGGCGCCGGACACCAACCTAACCCCCCTTGTCAGAAGTCTAAACATGAAGTGGAAACGCTTGTGAAGAAGCAACAAGTAGAAGCAGAAGAAGAATTTAGTCAAGATGACAATTCTCCATCTGTGATAACCAAAAATTATGCTGATGATAAGAATGTTAATGAAAATGATAGTGATAATGACGATGAGGAGGAGGATGATGATGATGCTGAAAGTGACCTTTCCTCTGAATATGAAACATAAGCCGAAATGTTAGATTACTGGGAAAATCCAAATAAACTTGTAGATAGATTGCGCCTTCTTTTACAAGCTCAAGTAGCTGGAAATATAAATGATGTACAAGAAATTATGTCAATTATTAATGAAAGGCGAGAAGTTGGTATTCTTGAGTAATATTTTTTTTAGTTTAGAAACTAGTTAAATCTATCTATATTCAGTGATTGGCATATCATCCACACTGTGCAATTTTCTTAGACTGTTGTAATCAATCATGAAGTCAATTCAACACCTTGTGTTTGTTTTTATTTATTAAAAATGTAGTACAATAACTATATCGGAGCCTCGGAATTTTGAGGCTTCAATTTTTAAATCCTTTAAAGGACACTAATTAAACCATTTTAATTATAAATTTTAATATTCAATAATACAAAAAGCATCTAATTTTGGTTCACTCCAAAAAATATGAGTTTTTTCTACTAAAAAAAAAAATTAAATGTCTTGGATGATTCAAATACTATCACTACAGGTTATGTATTACCTTGAAGAAGGCCTGCAACAAGGTCGAAACGTACGTTGGTTTTTTAATGAAATTGACGAATAAAGCATGATTCTTGAGAACTGAATCCACTATTAATTTTAATGGACCGTATGACCAAAATAACACATTCATACTTGAATTGACTTCATAATTAGTTAAATCTAATTTAATTAAAATTCGAAATTACTAATTCAACATTTCCTGTAGTTAACATTGTAAGTTTTTACTATTCGATATATAGTTTTTACGTTTATTATTATTATGAAATAGGTTAAATAGATAAATCTAATTTGAAATGTATGTGTTTTTCTTTATTCCCTCACCTGAATTCATTGCAGTTTTTTAGGAAACCAGCTTATAAAACATCTAACAGAAGATTAGTGTATGCCCTAGTGCACCGAATGAGCGGAATGGATACGCTACAGCGTATCCTTAAAGTATCCACATCGTATCCTCTCCGCATTATGGAAGAGAAACTCATTAAAAAAGGAAGATGAACATTTAACTTACTGAAATTCGGATTCTACGTGAAATTTTGCGTTAGAAGGTCACGGAGTAATTGCAATAGTTTTTCTTGCAGCGATAAAAACTTTAAAAAAATATAATACTTATCGACAACGTGGGCTGAAGGCAACTTCAAGCGCATCCATAATCGTTTAAGCAGTACTGCTTGAACGATTATGGATGCTTGATTATGGACGTTCCGTTCATTTGGTCCGCCATGGTATATAATCATTGAATCCAATATTTTCAGTCTCTGCTTGTCTTAACTACATCATTATCATACCCACCTCCTCTTCTGCCCTCCTCCTCAATTAAATCGCCTTCTACCACGCTTTTATAGTTTATTTAATTGAGGATCATTTAAAATTCAACAGAAGAAACGTGGTTACAACTATAAGAAAAGCAGCGTACTCGATAGTAGTGCACTCTATCATAATCTTTATTAATCCAAGATCCCTTGTTAATGAAACGTAAGTTTTCGTTTACTAAGTTGACCTGAAATCCTTATCTTCATTACTAAATGTTGACTTGAGACTTACATAAAATTAATATTATATGAGGATGGCTATTTATCAAGCTTAGTGCAGAGTGGCGATACATTTAGTATGTAGGAACAAGGCATTATCTACAGTTTCCTTAGTTCTTTGTTATTTAGAAGGCGATGTGCTCCTTTACCCTGGCGGACCGGCCGAACGCAAGCATTACACTACAGCGTAATGGTAAAGTAATGGTAAAGTAATGCGAAAGTAATATGGCATTATAATTATTAAGAGAAGCACAATAAATATGTAAACTGTTGCAATCATAATAATACGTTAAATTTGACGTTAAATGGCCATGCCTTAATTGCAAGAAGTTTCTTGTTCAGCATTAAAAAATGAAAAATAATGTGGCTCTCATTGCAGTCTGCTAACGGAGGCTTCAAGCGGGCTGCCAGCTTGCAGGGGCTCGACTTGAATAACAGTCACTTTCTTTTATTTTTTATTTTTTAACGCTGAAAAATAAACCTGTTGCAATTACGAGATGACCATTTAACGTAAATTTTAACGTATTATTATGATTGCAACAGTTTACATATTTAGTTTGCTTCTCTTAATGATTATAATGCCATATTACTTTCGCATTACTTTACCATTACGCTATAGCGTAATACTTGCGTTCGTCCGGTCCGCCAGGGTATTTTTACATTCAAATGCCACATATATGCACAAATTTTTCAAGAAGAAAATGTAGCAAGCTAAACACAGCTTTTAAAACCTCTAACAGACGATTTAGAGCATATAATCATTGAATCTAACATTTTCAGTACGTACTTGACTTAACTGTAATAATTATCGTATCCTCCTCCTCTTCGCCCTCTATTCATTCCCGTTCTTCCACATACATTTTAATAGTTCACTCAACTTGATTTAGGATAATTCACGATTAAGCAGGGAAACGTGATTGTAACTAGAAGAAAAAGTAGCGTATCCGATGGTGGTGCACTCTGTGATGATATTTGTTAACCCAGGTTCCCGTTTTAATCAAATAAAGTTGTGTTTACTAAGTTGGAATAGTTGAGCCAACTCTATATCCATTATTCTGTTGACCAGAAAGCCTTGTTCCTGTAAATAGATTTATTTAACTACAATTGTTTTCTTAAATGTTGGTTCTAAGAAAGACAAAATTCGCAGCTGTTATATATAATAGCAGATTTAGTATACGTAATCAATACCTTACTCAGCATTTTAGTTATTATCTAATTAAATTTCTATATCACTAAATGTTGATTTACGAGTTCCAGAGAGTAGATTTTCATGTTCCCTAGCGGACCGAATGAACGGAACGGATACGCTACAGCGTATCGCTATAGTATCCACATCGTATCCTCTCCGTATCATGCAAGAAAAACTCATTAAAAAGGGAAGATGAACATTTAACTTGTTGAGATTCGGATTCTACGTGAAATTTTGGGTTGGAAGGTCACGAAGTAATTGCAATAGTTTTTCTTGAAACGATAAAAACTTTAAAAAAATAT
This sequence comes from Andricus coriarius, assembly GCA_932066315.1. Taxonomy (NCBI): domain Eukaryota; kingdom Metazoa; phylum Arthropoda; class Insecta; order Hymenoptera; family Cynipidae; genus Andricus; species Andricus coriarius. The sequence continues at coordinate 4,301 of CAKNWT010285844.1, read as the reverse complement.
AATACCTATCGACAACGTGGGCGGAAGGCGACTTCAAGCGTCCATAATCAAACATCTATCATCGTTTAAGCAGTACTCCTTAAACGATTATGGATGCGCTTGAAGCCGCCTTCAGCGCACGTTGTCGATAAGTATTATATTTTTTTAAAGATTTTATCGTTGCAAGAAAAACTATTGCAATTACTCCGTGACCTTGTAACGCGAAATTTCACATAGGATCCGAATTCCAACATGTTAAATGTTCATCTTCCCTTTTTAATAAGTTTTTCTTGCATGATACGGAGAGGATACGATGTGGATACTATAGCGATACGCTGCAGCGTATCCGTTCCGTTCATTCGGTCCGCTAGGGTTGTCACTAGTTCATTGCAATATTTTCAATGTTTGATTCACAGTATTCTTGTATTAGATTTTAGTATTGCTGAACTCATTATATCATTCATGATACTTTTATTTCAATCCTTCAAGTAAGTAAATTTTCAGCAGATTACTCTATTATGTGAAAGATGATTTCAACGTTTCTTACAGTCAATTATAATATTTGTCCAGCTGATTTTATTTTATATAAATTCTAAAAAGAGATTTTGAATTATATTTCACCCCCAAAACAGTTGATTCAATATTATTAAAAGCACAACTCGACAAAAAGAAATTTGTCTACCCCAGAAATCAGAATAGGCTTCCCCTACGTTTTTGGTGGGGTCGCTGAATCTGAATCCGGGGTCCGTTTGGCTCCATCACGTCAGCTTTCGTCCCTAACCTCAAAAAACATGAAAATCGCTGTTTTCAGGTGAAACATGATTCGTACCTATGAAAAGTGGTCATATCCTATGCTTTCGAGGTCGCTGAGTACGAATCCGGAATCATTGTGGTTCTATGATGTCACGCTTCGTCCCTGACCTCAAAAAAAGACAGTGAATTGGTAATTTTATGTAAAACATGTATTTTTTCAATGCAAAGTGGTCATAGCCTTTGTTTTGTAGGTTGCTCATTACGAATTCGGAGTTGTTGTGGTTCTATGACGTCACAATTTGTCCCTAACCTAAAATAAAAAACAGTTAATTCGTAGTTTTATGTGTTCGACATGTAGTTGAACACATGTAGTTTATGTTTTCGACAGCCCCCTGACACTCTGAAATGAAAGTGACGGAAATGTTGAGTACGGCCGAGGGTGGCGCTGGCTGTACTTTTAGGCCGAAAATTATTCAGATGCATGGGGAAAGTGTCAAAAGTGTGAAATTTTGTGCTTTTTATATTATAAAAAAGGACTTTTTAAATTTTTGTTGCTTTAGAATTAAGTTTTAAGGCTTTTAGACTGAAATTATATCAGGTTTTTTTTTGTGATGTACGAGAATAATGGAGCGAATTTTGGCGAAAATTTCGCCGAACAGCGTGCCTTGCAAATTATGAAGGTTTGAAGAGAATAAAAAAGTTTTCTTATAATTCCTGGTAAAATTTAAATAATGTTTTATTTGGTTGTAAGAGAATATTTAAAAATCATTCTCTAAAATTTCGAAAAATAATGTAGAAAATTTTAAAGCAACATTTTTCAATTCTGCACGATTACAACATTTTACCAAAAATTCGTGTTAATTTTAAGAAATATTAAGAAGTTTCGCAAAGATTTCATGAAATTTCAACCAAAATGTCGATTTCATAAAATTAAAAAGAAATCGATTTTTAAACATTTCCAAGAAAAAATTTAGAATATTTTTAAGGATGAAAGAAAGGTTTCAAGAGAATGAAAGACATTTCCAAATAAACTTGAACAAGATTTCAAAACATTTCGAAAGATTTCCAAAATTGTCAGAAAAGTTTGTGGAAGATTTTAAGGCAATTTTTTCATTTTTCAGAATTTAAAGTTTTTTTTAGGAAACATGCTACTCATTTTAAAATATATTGAAAAGTTTTAAAAAAATTTCAAAAATAATTTAAACCTTGGAACGATTTCAAGAAATTTAAAACAAAATGTAGATTTTTGAAGATTTAGAAAAAAGAGGCTTTTTATTAAAATTGAAAGGATTCAAGAGAATAAAAGTTTTCTTTTAACGATTTCCAAAGATTTCCAAAATTGTCGGAAAAGAATCTGGAAGATTTTAAGCAATTTTTTTTAATTTTTCAGTTAAAAAAAATTATGAAAAATTCGAATCAATTTAAAAGATATTAAGAAGGTTGGAAAAAATTTCAAAAAATGAGTTTGAAAAATAATGTAGAAGATTTTAATGCAAAAATTTTGAATTTTTCAAAATTATCACATTTTTTTTTAATTTTTCAAAAAATGATTTTTAATTTTGAAAAATTAATTTTAAGATAAAATTGAAAATTATTTCAAAATATTTCCAAAATTGAATTCGGAAGATTTTAAGGCAATTTTTTGTATTTTGCAGAATATTGAAATATCTTAGAAAAAATCTAACACATTTTAAACTATATTTAGAAATTTTGAACAATTTCTAAAATAATCTAAAGAAATTTAAAACAAAATGTAGATTTTGGAAGACTTCGAAAAAGATGCTGTTTAGTAATTTTGAGAGATTTCAAGAGAATAAAAGTTTTCTTTTAAGAATTTCAAAAGATTTCCAACATTGTCGAAAAAATATATAAAATTTTTACTAGATTTAAAAAAAAATTATTTCTGAAAATATTTCAAAAATAATTTAAAACTTGAAGCAATTTCAAGAGAATTAAGAAAAAATGAAGAATTTTGAAAAATTAAAAAAAAGGTTTTTTTAACCTATGAAGGGTTCCAAGACAATAAAAAAAACTTCTTGAAATTCCTGGGAAAATTTAAGTAATGTTTTATTTTGTAAATTTATTTTAAGAGAACATTTAAAAGCAAAATTTTTCAATTTTGCAAGATTACACAATTTTAGAAAAAATTCGTGTTATGGAAATTTTATGAAGTTTTGCAGAGATTTTATAAAATTTGAAACAAACTCGATTTTTAAAGATTCCGAATAAAACATTTTCTAAAGGTTCATAGGAAATTTAAAATGTTTTTATTTTATTTTGAAAATTTATTTTAATAGAATATTCCAAAAGATATCCAAAATTATGTTTAAGAATCTGAAAGATTGTAAAGAAGTTTTGAAATGGTTCAAAAATAATTAATAAAAGGTTTCAAAGAACTTAAAACGATTTCAAAAAATTTTAAACGAAATGAAGATTATGAAAATTTCGAAAAAGTAGGGGTTTAAGAATTTTTAAAGGTCTCAAAAGAATAAAAAAAATATGTTAAGATTCCTGGGAAAATTTAAACGATACTTAATTTTGAAAAATTAATTTTAAGATAAAATTAAAAATACTTCCGAAGGTTTCGAAAATTGCCGAAAAAGAATTTGGAAGATTTAAAAGAAATTTTTTCATTTTTAGCAGCATTTCAAAAAACATTTTAACTTCAAACAATTTCAAGAAATTGAAAATAAAATGTAGATCTTTGAAGTTTCGAAAAAAAGGAACTTTTTAAGAGTTTCGAAAGGTTTCAAGAAGATAAGAAAGTTTTTCTTTAAAGATTCCTGAGAAAATTTAAATGATTTTTTATTTTGCAATTAATTTTAAGATAAAATAAAAAATTATTTCAAAATATTTATAACGAAACAAAATGAATTATGTTCTAGCTTTAAAAAAATATATATACATTTCTATAATTTTGTTCAATTATGCGTTCATTTCAATTTTCAAAAGTCATTATAAATATCAATAAAAATAAGACTCAATTGAAATTTACAATTTTCACAATTTACTATATTTACATATGTCAATGCTAAAGATTTAATGTTCACTTTGTAGATTTATTATTGGTTCACGGTGAAAAGTGTATTCGTATTTAATCATCAAAATAATATTTTCTTCACTTTTCATTAGTACTTATTAATTTATTGCATATTTAATATGCTACAAAAGATTTTTCCCAGATAAATATATGCAAAAAACGTATTTTAACAATTAAAATAAATTAAATTTGCATTTTCCCCATGCATTTGAATAATTCTCAGCCTAAAAGTACAGCCAGCGCCGCCACCCGTCGTCTTCAAATCTCATGACACATTTATTATACATAGGGTTGCCAAACGTCCTTCCTTGGAAGGATTTGTCCTTCTTTTTAGTCGTTTCCTTCTAAGTCCTTCGCACAATCCAAATGTCCTTCCTTTTAGGGATAATGGGAATATTCATTTAATTTTATTTATTTTTGGAGTTTTTGTGCGTATTAGTCAACTATAAGATGAGTGCTTTTGAAGTACTTAAGTGCTGTGTTTGGTTTGATACATATTTATTATAAATTGTTTTAAACAAAATAAAAC
>CAKNWT010285843.1:0-12562 GCA_932066315.1 Andricus coriarius | reverse complement strand
GAGAGAAACAATTGCAAAAAAGCTGTTGAATTTTCAAGCAAAGAGATCAATATTGAAATTTTCAACTAAAAGCGATCAATTATTAAACATAATAGTTCCTAATTCTGTTTAAAATTAAGGTTAAATAATCATTTTTGTCGCTTAGGAAAACTGGATCTGATTATTATAAGTGCTGCCTCAAAAGTGATAAGTTTGAAACATGACAAAAGACTTAAAAATCATCGATACAATGATTTTATGACAAACCAATTGTTTTTTTACTTTGAACAAATGATTAAAATTGTAATAAAAATCTCAATTCATTTTCTATCAAAGATTTTATACAGTAAAAATAATTTTAATATTTTAATTTCTGAGGACGCTGTTATTCTACATGATTTTACGAGTTCACATTTAGGCCGCACTGAAAAACATAGATGGTGTATTGCATCTTAATACCGTTTCAGTTTTAAATATTGCATTGCTCATACACAATTATTATTAATATAACTGTATAAACTTAGAATATATATTATGAAAACATTATGGTTTCTCAATTAAAACTCAAAAACCAGCAGAAAGTATTAAAAAAATGATTAAATTATGTTTCCGTAGAATACCCTTACTAATTTATTTAGTAACATGAATCTTATCATTTCATTTAGTAGAAACTGATAAAATTACTAGTTCAACAGTCAGGTACAATACAATGCTACTAATTGTATTAGTAAAATTTTTACTAATTCGGATTTAGAGAGTATATATTGTGTAAAAAAAAGTTCTGGAAAACGTTATTGAAATGAACGAAATATTTTTTTCTGAATTAAATTTCGTTTTTAAGTAAAAAAACAAAATACATAAAGAAATATTTAAATATTCAAATATTTATGGATGTGGTTGCTATATTTTTTCATCATACCTAGATATATATCGGCGTGTTAGCTAAAAAATGTATGGGCACTTCAGCCAGAAAAGGCAGCTAGATAGGCTATCAAGTTTAGCTATATTTTTCACCTAGAATGTTTAGCTGAACCTGGTTAGGTATGACACCTATACTTGTTTAGCAATAGAAATATAGGCATGACAGCTAAATTTTCTAGGTAATGTACCTATATTTTGCCTGCAAGAGAATTTGATCAATACAGCTAACTATTTTGGAAGACGAACATCTTTTTTAGTGTGTGCAATTGTGCATTGTTTGTGTATATCAAATCATGTCTCATACACCTCGCCCTCCACAAATAATAAAAAATGCTTTCAGACTTAATCTATTTTATATAAATTTTCCCATTTTTTAAATTCCACTGAATTTTATACTTTCTAGTCTCTTATAAAAGAGAGACTGGAATATCATACATATATATGTATGTATGTACAACGTAGGTAGAAAGAGTCCGAGGAGATTAAGTCGACTATCTGAGATGATCAAATCGACCATCTATGATGAATAGTTCCGCCCTCTGTGATCATCAGTTCGGCTCTCTGTGATATGGCCAGACTATCCATCCATTTTTCTCCGTGTAGGCAACGCCTTTTGTCAGCATATTTCTAAAGCCAAATCCTAAAGAACTATACTTTTTCTTTAACGTCTTCATACAAATTTTTGATTAAAATAAAATTATCATTTTATCCTCAAGAATATTTTGGTTCACACACCCCTAATTCTAATTTTCATTCAGTTTCTGTCTCTATCGCATTGAATTAAGGCGCGTGACTCTTCTCAGAAAAGGGTAGAAGCTTAAACTCCAGGCGACGTTTAAGGAAGTGAAAAGGGGAAATATTGAGAAATCATAGTAGGCTAAGGGAAGAGCAAAAAGGAAAGTGAAGTACGAGAAAGGGAGATAGAAGCTGAAAGCAAGGGTGGTTGAATCCCTCAGCGCCACGTCGTAGCTCATATCTGCCGCAAGGGGACGTGAATTCTGTGCGCGAGGGGCCAAGCATGGGGTTACTCTGTGGGTTGTAAATTAATGGTTAGCCCGTGGCATGGGGGTACGGTCTAAGGGTACCGGCTTGATGTATGGACAGCGTGTGTGCCAGGTCAAACGGGGCTTGGTCGCTGATATGGGAGATTCGCGAAGACTGCTCTCCGTAAGCTCGATAATATCGATGTAGTACCTTCAAGCTCTTTTTCAGTCCAACTCCCCTTCTTTTCATCTACTATAAATTCCCTACGTTCGGAACAATCCCAGCCTCAATTCTCCAAAACGAAGTACAGTTCTTTTGAAAATGACACTTATTTTCTCTAGAATAAGTATGATATTAAACATTTTCAACTCATTTCGACATTCTCAACGTTATCAGTTGTTCTTAGTTTAGTTTCATATACCAAAATATGGAGGCATTATAACATCTGTACATGATACTGTTACAAAGGAATACTTACATTAATACAATTTCAGGACGTGATACCTCCCCCTTTAGTTCAGAAAAAGAAATAAAACAAGCACCTTCGCATAATTTGATAAGTGCTGTGTATTTTTATCTTGACCTTATCCAATCTTTGTATTACCAAATACTTCAGCTCTAATAAAAATATAAAATCCCACCAAATACAATAAGCCCAGTTCTTTTTGTTAGTGAAAAAACGGAGAAGTTGAAAACTTGAAAATATGCTCTCGTTTCTCTTTTGGTTCTTCAGACCAGACCTAACTACCATTTCTCCTCGTTAAAGAAATCCAAATCTTCCCTTCTCGTACGACTCTCGGCTCCTTGCATTCTCGTTTATTTCCGCGAAGACGGGTACTCGTATCGACAGTCTCATTTTCTGCTTCGGAGTTATCAAGGCAAATACACGCTGTTAGATTTGCGGCTTGGCAACTCCAACGATTCGAAAGTGGGCTCTAATGAACAAACCGATGGGTCCTAAAAGAAAGTACGCAACTCACAGTGACGGATAGAATGTACGTAACTCCAGTGGACAAATAGAATTTACGAAACTCGTAGGGACAGGTAGAAACTACGTAACTTCATTTTTTCGGATATTGAGTTACCGTCAGAAACTGTTGTAGTGTGTTGAAAGCCGTAATGTAAACGTTTCAATTTTTCTATTTATTGGTTTAAAGCGTATTAATTAATAAATAATAAATTCACGCAACTCGTTTTTGCACGTCGATTCCGTGATTAAAGTACGTAACTCGGCTGAAATAGTTCTGACCTTCACCGTGGCGCCAGTTTTGCTGTCAATGGACTGCATTGATTACAATAAACCTAACCTCAATCGAAGCAATATAATCAGATATTATGTAGATTAATGTTTATTATTCAAAAATAGTCGATTGAATATGAAACTTATAAAAAGTTTGAGGTTAGATCAAACACTACACTATTGCAATTACATCGAAAACATCACAAAATGTTTTAAACCTAAAGTTCAGGTTATAGTCTAGTTTTCGGTGATTATAGGATCTCTGGGAACACTTTATTATCTCTGAAATTATTACACTTGAATTGTGAAGACTAATTAAACTTTCAACACGGTCTCCTGAAAACTTGAATTTTGATACTTGCTTAGTTTCTATCCGTCTCTACGAGTTACGTAGATTCTATCCGCCACTGTGAGTTGCGTACTTTCTATTAGGACCCATCGAAACTATCTCAAGCAATAGTAAAAATAAGTTCAATGGATTTTCCGTGCCGAATTAAATTTTAAGAATTACCAGTGGCACTCTAGACATTTTCCGTGGAATACTTGAACAGGGAGGACGATTTATTTAGCCTGAGAAGGTGAAGTGTAAATTTAGAATTCAAAGTGATGACCAGTAAAATTTAGTTTGAGATTTAGCGGTGAGATGAGCACTTTTGGACCGCCCTTGGCGCTGATAAGAGTTCACACTCCTGGGGTGGTCACGGCGAGTTCCCTGACGAACACAGACGCCCACGCCTTTCAGACACCGTGATAAATTACTCAACCCCTTGCATCACCCCGCCCTTCTATGTGTACGGCTATCAGCCAAAGTACCTTATACCTATCCTCTCCGTGACTGCGCTACCTTCAACCGAAAGGGGAGAGGATGAAATCGCGCAAAACACGAAAGCACGAAGACTCGTCAAACCAGAAGACGACGAGGGATTGTTCGTCGCAGTATCGACCCTCTGCTTTCGTAGTTCAAACGATAGACAGAAAATGAACAAATTGTTAATAACAATCCCCATAGTAAATTACAAACGCAAAGGTAAATAATTCTACGTGTGTGTTCTCTTTAGTGTACAAAATAAAATTATATCCTGCAGGAATTTCTTTTCTGTGAACTTTCGACCGACCTTGTTCAAAAACATTAGCATCCTTTACCATCTTACATTCTTTATGACCTTCTAAAAAGGCGCTGTAGAGGAAAAGTTACAAGGAATCTTAGTGCAGTTTTATCGTCAGAAAGTGGCGAGGAAAGTGTGATCTACCCTCAGGTGGACTTTTAATAATCCCGATTCATAAGAGCTCTCGATACGAGGTGTCGGGCACGACCCGGCTGATAAAGAATGACGATCGTAACGGAGGAAAGTTGCAGGGTGCTTATCGCCCAATAAATTCTACTTTAGCTAGTAGACCTCCTCTTCTATCTGCCCCTCTTTCATCCCTGTCTATTCTTATTCTTGTTCCTTGCTCGCTGCTACCACCACTCCACACTGATTCTTCTCACACTACGTCCAGCAAAACCTGTGTAATTATCGCCCAGCGACTTCCAACTAAATTTTCCTCTAACGACGATTTACGATCGAATTAACAGATTGCCCAGTGGGAAGGTGGTTTAAGTCTCTTTCTTCTTCATGATTCCCAGGTACTTCTTTCTTCCCCTCTACTCCTTATCCTTTTTCTCCTGAAGTTCGCGAGATAATCGGGAAGATCCCGCGACCCAGAAAGTTCTTCCGGTTTATGCTCCCATCAACTCTATACGATGATAAACTGATAGCGATGCGAAAAATGAATTAAGATCGGTTTCTAGAATAATGTTCTCCAATAATGTAGGAAAAGAAATTTAGCATTTTAAGAAAATGAAGTCTAAGAAGGACTGCAACGAGATGGACGAGTCTCTAGTGAAATGGAATATAAAAACGTTATTTGTCTCATACGGAAGTACACGCCGACAGGCTAAGCAGAGAATAGGATGACGATGGAGACTCAGGCCTTACGGACTTTTCACCAAGAGATAAAGACGATTTCGATAATTAATCGTTCTGGAGAACCTTTTTTACAGAGAAGCAATTCAAGGACCTTCTCCCAAACTGCCATTGTCTCAGTTTCTCAATTTAGATTGACGTCACAATCCCTTGCCCAGAAAAAGAGGCGAAATACTTTGAATCGACCTGTTTCGAAATTGCCTCTTAAAGAACCTGATTTAACTTACCATTTTTAGCACCTTTCGATGCAATTTTCAGACAATCGAGATTTACCAATTCCTACTTATCCAATTACGAGTTAAATGTAGTTAATCTTGCAATTTTTGTGAAATTGAAAAAAACGAGTATATAGGAAAAGTTAAATTGGGAGCCCGCTAGAATTCCAAATTAAGTCTTATTGAAGTGCCGGGTATTAGGAAAATCAATACTGCAGTTCCAAAATTTTCTTAAATCGTTTACACTTTCAAATTCATGTCGAACAAGAAAAGTTTGAGAAAAGGATTCATGTCGTAAAAAAGAACTATTGAAATAGGACAGAAGTACCAGTAAAGACCAAAGTAAGTCCTCCTGATGTACTTACGTCAAAAGTACTACAAATGTCCCACAACTGCAAATTAAAGTCCCAACAAATTTCAAAATCTGTTTTTCCGTGGAAAAATGTTGTTGGGACAAAAGTATCAAAAAAGTTTCACTTGATTCATTTTTAAAGAAGGAAGAAGGCATAAACGTTACGATCTTTCCTTTCTTGTATCTTCAAATGCCAAGTTTCACCTTCAGTGAGGTGTGCACGCGATTTCCACGTTAATTCTCGCAGGGCACAGCTGGGTCTCCTCGCGCGAAATCACACCCCTCTAGTGCAACCTCTTCGACCGACTGAACTTGATGCACATGCTCTGACACTATCAAAAACCGCCTTCAGCACCCGCTAAGAAAACCACCCTTATTTATTCTTCGATTAACTGCACCGGCTGCACCGACACTAACGACGCACACGCACCAGGAAACTGAAGTACCGCACCAAGGAAGAGGTTAACGTCGTCGAAATATAGTAGCTACATGGCCCTAATACGTTCGAGATAGTTACGTTTGGTACATGGTTCTCGTCGTTAACCCTTGACTCTCTGAAACGTGGAACGAGGCCATTGCCTTCCAAGTGTTGTGGCGGGATTTTACGGCAGAATCGCTTAACTTCACACGATTTCATCGTTAAATTTTCCCTTGGAAAAATACTTGGTCGTTCATGTGCATGCGCTTAATCACTTTTATTACTTTTATTCCTTGCAGGTATTTTTTTTAAGTGCAGTGAAACATTGGACTTTTTCTGTCAAAAACAAGTAAATAGTTAATTAGCATACGATATAAGCATAAGGTATATGCTTATGGTTCAATAATAAGTCATATGTTAACTGAATCTTCATCAAAGTGATAAGAAAATGTGACACTTACCTTGTCAAAATTTCGAATATGATTTTATAATGGTTAGAAATTAACCTTTCACCTGAATTAAAATAAGTCAAAGGTGAAGGTATAAACTGTAATTAATATTAGCCGCTAAGCATCAAAGCTTGATTGTACACTAGCTTGTAACAGATTAATTTGAGTTCCTAGACGCGGGAGTTAATTTTGTTAGACAAACTTGTACTTTGATGTTTCGTAATTAGGTAAAATACTATAGTTGTCAGTTTATTTTTATAACTACCTTTCTTTAAATGCTTTTTCTGTCTTTCCAAATTGTTCATTCATATTATAGTTAGTTTTACGTATTCAATTTCAGAACTTAATGCATATTTCACTTTAAAAAATGACCGTATATTTTTTGAGCCGAACTACATGATTTTCCACCATAAACATTTAATTACATTTTCATGAAATTCAAACAACATCCTAGTAAAATATTTATTCTAGATCGTCCAATTTGGTAACCACATACCGATTCGCAAACCGGCAAAACTCGTGAATTTAATACACACCTGAACATAATGAGGCGTGCGACATTCCCATAATCATAACCATCCCGCGGATGTTTTCCCGCAACACCCAACTCGGATCCTTTTTAAAAAATATTTAAATAATCCCCGAAGTAATTACTGCGGCGGGAGGCAGTCGTTTATTTAGCGAGTATTAAACGAATCATACCCTGCAATACGAAAGGGAGGGGGTGGGTTATAGAAAGAGGGATGTGATACGGTAATGGTTGGTAGCATTTCCCGCGTCAGTTGGGATTACCGCGTTTTTTCAGCTTCGAGTGATAAACTTTTTTCTTCACTCCGAGTGTATGTATATACGGTCACACCCCACTTATCTCCGTGCATCGACTGAGAACGCGCAACGGAAGTCCCTGTTGGCGTGCCTATAAGGTAGTGGACGGAAACTTTTATGAACACCCGGTAGCGAGTCTTCGAAGCCGACTTTTTAATGGCACACTTTTACGACATGGCCCTGTAATACCGACATTACACGATGCGCCGCGCACTGGATACGATGCAACACTATAAACCCTTACGTTGTACCAAGAGGCCATGCTAGTGGAGACGGTTTATTCCCAGAGTGGGCATAAACACAATAACGACCGGTGTATGCAGTTCCGTTTAATCGAGGGGTTAATCGATAAAATTATTGCCCGGTTTAGTTGGAGAATAATTTAGAGGTAGCGAAACCTATAAAAATATGGGCGATTATCCTCAGACGATTTAGTTACCTTTTTCGATGACAATGTTGAAAAAATACTGATGATTCAAAAGCACCTTTGCTATTGAATCAAAGACAAAACTCGTATCTAATATTCTACCGTGGGCTTTTCACTCCCGTGTTCGAACTATGGGTGAGGTGACATGCATCTTAACAATAGCATCAGATAGCGCCACAGTTTTATATTAATTATTTGAAAATAAATAAATAAATAAAAGTATCCAGTGTAGACTATATAGTATTTACTGTATCCCGTTTTGCGTATGTTCATTGAAGCATTTTTATCCACTGACCCATGAAACATGCTGATGCTTTTGCTGCGAATTCTTCCGCAACGCTACGATCCTATCTAATTAGGAAAACTACATCGTCCAACAGAAACTGCGAACACGGAGAACTAACTTAATGACGGGTCAGCTGCAATCCAACCCCAAACCCCACAGGTTTTGCGTCCTCCATCGAATTAGTTTACGAAAGGCAGGATGCAGGATAGTTCTAGACGTCGGTTCACCCACATGGCAGACTTGTGCGCGAACTAACAGGCCGACCAGTCTTGTTTCCTGTTCTGCAGCCTCTGTGCCTAGCCTTCGCAGAACCTCGAGGACGTACAGGTCGTAATTAAAATGTTAAGCTTGACCGAGTGCAACTTATTTTCGCCAATTGAAGAGAGTTATGGTCACGGTTATACTGCTGCCCACAAAGTTTCATTCTGGTACTCTCAAGTTCCACAAACTGTCATTGGCCATATCTTGTTTTTTATTTACCATCAGTTAATCGACAGCTTCGAGTCAATAATTCATGACTTAGAAGTTGAGGACATTTAAAAAACTCAGTTCCACTCAATCAGTTCTACAAAAAATGTGGGTTTATCTAGCCACAACTCCTGAAGATGACCCTGTTTAAATCCATTGACCATGCTCACCATCCACAAACATCAAATACGTCCATACCAAACAAAGTTTATGAACGCACCTAGCCACACAAGCTGCTTAAGAAGCTATGCACATTCTAACCGTGGCTCTTGGGAACAACCTTTTAAGCAAGACCACACAACTTCGCCCCTCACAATATCTGCTTCATCGCAATAAACTTTGTTGACCAAGGCGATTTTCTGAAAGTAATTCCTAATAGCCACTCTAAGAAAGTCTAATTCTCATCCATTTATCATGTGTATTAGTTAAACTCTAGTGAGATCTGTAATTTAATAATGCCCCTACTATTTTTAATTCACACTTACTGGGTATGACCATTAGCCACATCTATCATCCACAGTCTACACATATTAGAAACGAATGAATGTGAAGTGATGCAAATGAAAATTACTGCATCTGTAAATTGACAAAGCCTGTTTGTCTGGTTTGCGCAGAATGGCCAGTTTAATGACTTGGGACAAGAAAGATGAACGATCGATTGGGACTGTTGAACGGGATGACGTCATCGATTTGGTTTTGGTCAATCAGTGAAACGGGACGTCAGAATCGTACCCGACTGGATAATTAGGTTACCTTGCCGATGCTGATTACCGACGTTGATTAGGGAATAGCAATGATGCGTTGCGCAGTCGAGAGCTTTTGGTTCTCTCTGCTCCCAGTGTTCAAGCATCCAGTTCGTCGAACTTAATTATCTGATTAGTCGACCTTCGAACCGTTGTTCTACCTTCCTTTGCATTTTCCGCTTGCGTATCACTACAACGGTTCAACAAATTTCTGTTTTTCAATCATCGTTCTTGCCCAAATTCCTCCAATATTTAAAGTATCAAGTTTTATTTCTCTAGAATCTTAACGTCTGAGCACCTATCGTTATTTCTTTCTTGAGGGAATTTCCGATGAAAAGAGTACGTGCTCGATAAAATATATATAAACTTCGAAAGCCCATCACGAGGATGCTGTCAATGTTTACAGAAAAATTAAAGTCTCGTTAATGAGACTTGAGCGAGTCATAACAACTCAGGTAAGAAAAGACCCAATTATTCTATACGACTTTTTGACTCACTGCCACTTTAAAGATGAGATACTTTCAAATTAATTTTTTGAAATATTTTCATATGCAAGGAAAATTTCTCATTTTAGGCAACTCTAACCTTTTGATGTTTTAATTTTTTCCGTTATATTAGAATACTAATGTACTGTAGACCTTTTCCGGTTTTTTTGAAGTTTTTATTGAAATATCGCCAACATCTTTCCACTCGGATCCGAGTCCTTTTTAAGGTGCAATTCTGTAGAGGATACAATATATCTTGAAAAATTAAAAAATTTTGATAACAAATATAGTTAAAACAGTACATATGTGTATACAGTACCCTCTCACTTATCGCGAAAAGTTGGGACTGGGAGTCGCGTTAAGTGAGTTCCCCCACTATATCAAAAATCGTTTTTTCCTTGTGCGTTTTCCTCATATCTGATTGGTTGATAAAATCGAATCTATTCAAAAAACTTAATGTCAAAATTTGACAGTTGACTAAACTAGTAAGAGAGAATATTCAGAGGTTATTACACTTATTTTACCTACGAATCCTAAAAAACTTAACGTGGTTTTACAAATGTTCTTTAAAAAAAAGTTTAATGTTTATTGAGAATTCTGGATAGGCAGGCATTTAAGTTTTTTTTTTATTTTGCGGTCTAGAATTGCTAGCCATTTATGAATTAGGTACTTGAAATTAAAGAAAGAATCAAGTATTAACCTCTTGAGTAGGTTACATTGAATGACAATATTTAGAAACAAAATTATGTTTACCCGCGAGCATTTTGTTTAATGCGTGCGCTTACATGTGTCGGCGGAGGGGGCAAAGCAAGTAGGGGAAGTCGCGATATCTGGTAGTGCGATAAGTGGGCGGGTACTGTATATATATAATTTAAAAAAATAAGGTTAAACAACCACCGCAGGGTCTCACTGGGAGCAACTGCCATCTAAAAAATGACGCCGGCTCCCAGTAGGACCGCGGTATATCACATTCATGGCCATGTCTCACAACCGTGAGATGGGTGGTCACAGGACACGATGAAATCACAACCGCAGGCCAGCGAAACCCTCGTGTGTTTTGAGTTCACGAAGCGACCCAAGGATGACAGCTTTCTGCATCCATTTCGCAAGTGCCTTGGCATATTGTTGGCACGCGGGTATGGCTTTAAAGTTACGAACCAGCGATAGTTTCGCACCTCCGAGAGCACCTATAACAAGGACAATTACTTGTACCGAATATTTTGGGTACAGTTTTCGCAGCTATATTCGATCACGAATATAGTTCGTTTCTCGAATTCTTGGAGAACAATGTCAGTCCTCGAGTGTGCAACGGAGACTGCTGTCCGAAAATCGTAGTTTCAGAAAATTTGGCACTTCTCGTTTTGGACAATTGACTCTATCTCCCTTGGAGTGTTCGGCAGGGCAGGGTCGCAGCCAACACCGTAAGAGCGAAAAACAAGCTAAAAAAGGACTCTTAGGGCCGCATTATGTGTGTAGATGCACGTCGTTCCTGCGTGGGTGGGACACTCCGATAGTATGTGTTCCAGGTACTCTGCATGCGAAAATGAAACCCTCTGTACCTGAATTAAGCCCTGAGGATCTGAGGAAAGCAAAAGTTTGCTCCTTCGACAAGGACTGTTTTTCTACATTTCTGTGAACATCTCCGTGCATTTTCTTGTCGAGTAGCTCTTGATGGAATTTTTTAACTTCTTCTTTCTTCACTTCGGCTTTCAGAAGTAAAGCATCTAGATGGAGTCATGCACTTTCCTCACTTCTGATGTTAAATTTCAGGCCAAGGGTCTCGGCCGCTTGCTCCGCGGCTTTGTAAAGGAACGCTCCTTTGCCAATCATCTCGTGGTTCCTGACCATTTTTAGGAGAGGATCTCTGCCATTGGCTACAATATAAGCTGTACTCAGAACAATTCGGTTATGAAGACACTGGAGATTCAGAAGTCCGCGTCCGCCTTGACGGCGTGAAATGTATAATCGTGGAACTGACGAATTGATATGCAAGCTATTATGCATATGCATGATCTTACGTGTGGTGACATCAAGGGCCTTAAGTTCGTTCTTCGTCCATTGAACCACCCCAAACGAGTAGAGTAGAACCGGGACGGCAAGCATGTTACTCGCAGATATCTTGTTCAACGCTGACAGATTGGAAGACCAAATCTGTCGTAGAAGATGCTTGTATTTGCTTCGGAGAGACTCCTTCACTGATGTTACGTCCTGAATGCGGCTTTGAGGCAGGTCTCTCCAGTGTTAAGATGATGTCTGATAACACCTATATCCACAAGCTCAGGGTCCCCGGGAACGCCAACAATCTTTCCGTCCTTCAGATGAATTTTGGCACATTTATCCAATCCAAAGTCCATCCCAATCTCTCCTGTGTACTTCGCGACGATATTTATGGCCGTTTGAAGTTTGCCTTTACCAGAGGCATAGAGCTTCAGGTCATCCATATAAAATACATGAGTGACTTTATGCTCGCTCTGGTTAGTGTCACCACAGAGGTATCCAGAAGAATTTCGTAGTGCGAGAGATAGAGGCAGAAGTGTGATGCAAAAAAGCAAAGGGCTCATGGTATCACCCTGAAAGACGCCCCTCTGGAAGGTGACGTTGTTTCTTGTCACACGATAATTTCCAGATGAGATAGTAAATCTAGTTTTCCAAAGAGGCATTAATCTCTCTATGCATCTCACTATGTATGGATGCACGTTCAAGCTTTCCAACAGACATATGATAAGTCTATGAGAGGTTGAATCGAAAGCTTTCCGGTAGTCAATCCAGGCCATTGACAGGACGCATTTATGGGCTGCAGCGT
>CAKNWT010285839.1:0-14369 GCA_932066315.1 Andricus coriarius | reverse complement strand
CACGAGAGATGTTGAAAGGTGAATTTCCCAATACTCTGGGATTTGTTCCTTTGATAGCTTCGTACTTCCAAAAAGAATTCTGTTTAACTGTAATTAGACTATTTATATTTTTCAGGACCCTGATGCTATAGATGTGGATGTTCAAAATATAAGTAATTCGACTTGGCCTATCTTGATTGCAAAAGGTATATAACAAATTTTCCTTTGATTTAAATTCGAAAAATCTATGTTTTTATCAATTTTAAAATGATGTCCGAACAAACTGATTGCTGTTTTATAATATCAAATACTACAACTTAATACTTTCAGACCTTTCTATATACACATTTCTGAACATGTTTGCCTACCATCTTATTCAATTATCTTATTATCAAGTAATTTAATATAACATTTTTTGTTCAAGAATGCTACAGCAAAGGACTCCGGAGTGGAAATGTTAAAGTCCAACATGATCAGACTTGAATTAAACAGTATCTTAACGACGATATGATTCATATGATTCAATATTTTTAATAAAAAAAACAATGTTGAGAACTTTTTTAAGTTATTTAAAATCCAAACTCTTCTGGAAATTTGTGTGGAAATATTTCATCATTAGGAGTATGATAAATTTCATAAATAACAGGAAAAGTCTCAAAAAGATTAGAAATTATTCCCTAGCATAAGGAGAAAAACTGCCTGTTTATAGAAAATTACATAACAAATTCGGTAAATTTTCGAAATACTTGCTGGCAATATATCCGATTATATCCTTAGTCATTTTTACGAAAATATTCGGTATCTTAAAACCGGAATTTTTTCCTAATAGTTTGAAAATTTCTCCTATGAAACAGTGGGAAAAATTTCCAACCGAACACCGGTAATATTTCCGATTCTATCCTTAGTCATTTTTCCGAAAATGGTGGGGTATTATAAAACCCTAATAATTGGAAGTTTTTCCTAATAGATTGGAAATTTTTCCTACCAAACAGTGGGAAAAATTTCCAACTAAATTTCGGCAATATTTCCGACTCTATCCTTGGTAATTTCTCCGGAAATAGTCGGGTATCTTAAAACCCTAGGATCGGAAATTTTTCCTAATACATTGGAAATTTCTCCTTCCAAACAGTGGGCAAAATTTCAAACTAAATGTCGGAAATATTTCCGACTCTTTCCTTGGAAAAATTTACGACCCATTTGGGTTTTAAGCTGCCCGACTATTTTCGGAAAAATTTCCGAAAAAATTTGTACAGTGTAGTTGTAACCATGTTTCTCCTGTTGAATCTTAAATTATGCTCAATTAAATAAACTATTAAAGTGAGGAAGAAGGGGACGGAATAGAGGAGGAGGAGGGCACAGGAGGTGGGTACGACAATGATGCAGTTAAGACAAGAAGCAGGGACTGAAGATATTAGATTCAATTATTATATACACTAATCTTCTGTTAGATGTTTTATAAGCTGGTTTCCTGAAAAAACGACAATAAATTCAGGTGAGGGAATAAAAAAATACATATAAATTTCAAATTAGATTTATTTATTTAATATATTTCATTGTAATAATAATAATAGACTTCAAAACTGTATATAATATCGAATAGTAAAAATATAAAATCTTAACCACAGGAAATGTTGAATCAGTAATTTCGAATGCTAATTCAATTACATTTAACCCGTTGTGGTCATTGGGGGTCCAAAGGACCCCACGCAAACTTTGCGGCTAAGTCCCATAAAACTGGCATTTCGAAATTGAACCTGTGGTGCCATTTGTTGTTGTTTGAAAGTACTACAACAAGTTTCTAGGGGTTTTGAAGGTCGGCGTGGCACGTGTCTGCCTGTAGGCATCGAATAGTGCGGACGTTTTTTTTAGGGGTACAGCAGACCCCGTGCGACCATAGTGCGACAAAATTAGCAAAAAATTTAAATTACAAAATTCGTGCAGGACTCGATGCCATTCTCGGGAGGTGTGCACCACCTGTTTCAAATAGAGTCAATGGATTGCCGACAAACGAAAAGGTGTCTGCTCTGAACGAGGAAGAAGGATAACAAAGAACAAAAACCCAATGTACGTCTTGTTTTCGACCTATGTGCGATCAGCATCACATGCCAATTTGCACTGACTGCGTTCTTTGATCGATTGCGCTTTCTTTTGCGAGCTCAAGTAGCTGAAAACATAAATAATGTACACGAAATTATTTCAATTGTTAATGAAATGCGAGAGGTTACTATTATTGAATAATATTTTTTTCAGTTTAGCAAGTAGTTAAATGTAATTGAATTGACATTCGAAATCACTGATTGAACATTTCCTGTAGTTAACATTATAAGTTTTTAATATTCGATATTATATATAGTTTTGACGTTAATTATTATTATAATGGACTACGTTAAATAAATCAATCCAATTTGAAATATAATTTGTTATTTGGAAGGCCATGTGCCACTTTATTTTTACATTCAAATGCTACACATACACACAAATTTTTTAAGAAGAAAGTGTAGGAAGCTCAACACGGCATTTAAAACCTCTAACGATTTAGAGCTAATATTTTCTCTCTAATATTTTCAGTACATATCGTATCGTCCTCCTCATCCTCCTCAGCCTCTATTCTTTCTGGTTCTTCCAAATAAATTTTAATAGTTTATTTAACTTGACTTAGGATAATTCAAGATTCAACAGGGAAACATTATTTCATTTGTTATGAGAAGTTGTAGGCTTCGGAAGCTACGATCGTGGTTCCTTAAAGCGTCCAATTCCGACGCAACTGGAACGTACACGTCATCCACTTCTGCTCCTTCTGTCCTAGAAGGTAACCAAGCGCAGGAAATTTACGCGAAACAACATTAGGCAACACTGTTTTTTGGAGTCAGGTCTCTAGCCGCGGATGACCTTACGCGGCAGACGGGACAGTTGGAGCTGAAGGATTTACCTCTGGATACATTTTTAGAGCTACCAATATTTGTAGAATGTTATGAGGAACAGTGTTGACGGGCCAGATTAAGTGATCCCAGAAGAACAGCCTTTTGCATCCGGTAGGCGATGGAATGAGCCTGATGCTGGCAAGCCGGAATCTTGTTCAGTTGGCTAAAAAATGAAGCTTTCATACCTCTAAGACAGCCGATTATGAGATCTAAAAGATGGACCTGCTCAGCTCGAAACGAAGTGCTTGATATTTTGCCCGTTTTTCTGCCTCCTTTGCCTTGATATTATTATCGGCTGGTGTCTTCAGATCTTGGAGGACAATATCAGGCTTCGTAACACTGATACGTTGAGTGGTGGAGAATAAGAAATTCCAGTAGATCTTACCCTCATCATTCTCGACAACGGGCTCGAGCTCCCCCTGGGCGTATGGCAAGACGGGCAATACATCAACACCATAGAAGTGCCTAAGATGGTAATTTGTGTTTCTGGCCCTTGCTTACACGCTCGGCAATTGGTATCGCCTACAGGTACATTCATTATGCGCTCGCGGTAAACTAAGGTATCTATAACGCCGTCCTGCCAGGCTTGTCAGCATGTTCTCTTAGCAGAAGCGTATGTTCTGCTTCCTGTACACGACTTTTGAGTACCAAAGCTGTTAGTGATGCTAGGCCATGTAGTGTGTCGCTGGAATCAAATGGGAGGCCAATCTCCTCTGCAGCCCTATCTGCGGCACGGTATAAAAACGCCGCAGCATTACAAACTTCATGTTGATCTAAGAGTCGCAAAAGAGAATCTGTAGTATTTACAACTGAGCAGACTGTAGCCAGAACCGTTCTACGATGAAGACACTCCAAGCTTAGCAAGCCACTACCCCCTTTATCTCGAGGAAGGTATATTCGAAGTACGAAAGATCTAGGATGATGACTTCGATGGATTGTTAGAAAAATCTCTATTAAATGTAATACAAATCTATATGAGGTAATTTGCATATACGGTAGTTGAAATTTATTACACATTAAAATACGAATAGCTGTACACTTAATATTAAATTTAATATGCAGGTCGGTATAGCAACGTACATGTAGAACTCTTTCAAAAATTTGCCATGAATGGTAGTCTGTCATTTATTTACGTAATTGAACTTTTTGACTTAGAATCCATTTTTATTTTTGATTAATTATAGGATTTTGTGTAAAAGAGAATTATCTGAGCGATGATCATGAATGTATATGAAATTTAATAAACACGTACCTAAATAGCGATTTCATATGCTTGAGATATGAATTTTAATATAAATTGGTATTTTTAATTTAATACTATTTTTAACCGTATATATCTTTCTCCATTGCCAAGATGTTGAATGGTATTTCCGCCTATGAGTTAAACATCCTGATCGTTACGCGATGATGTACTTTCTTGTCTTCCTTGGTGTAGGTGGACGCATGCACACTTGTCCAGTCCGAAACTCATGCCAATCGCTTTAGAGTACCTATTCACCGCCTCCACAAGGATCTTAAGGTCCTCTTTCGAGGAAGCAAAGAGTTTAAGGTAGTAAAAGTATAACAGGTGGTTGACCTTATATTCTGTTCTGTTCGACGGGCCACATAGATATCCAGAGCTTTTACCTCGGAGCAGAATAGATAGAGGCAAGAGCGAGATGCAGAAAAGTATCGGACTTAGAGAGTCTCCTTGGATGACCCCCCTTTTATATGTGATATAACTGTTAGTCACTTGTCTTTTGTCAGATTTTACGACAAATCTTGTCCGCCACAAGAGCATAAGCTCTTTTATGCATCTCACTATTTTTTGATGCACCTCCAGGCACTCAAGGAGCTTAAGAAGTAGCTCATGGTTCGTGTTATCGAATGCTTTAGGTTAGTCAATCCAAGCCCTGGACTGATTTCGTTGATACCTGTTCGAGTCCTGGGTAATACACCTGTCTAGTAACAGATTCTTCATGCAACCTTCCAGCCCTGTCTTGCATTTACGTTGTTCAACTATTGCTCTCCATACCGGCTCGATAGATGTTAATATCCTCTCTTTGAGGATGCCAATGAATAGCTTGTAGCTGGTGTTTAAACAACCTATGGGCCTGTAGTTCTTTGGACTTGACAAATCTCCGGTGTTAGGGATCAATACTATGCGTCCTTCCACTAGCCATTACGGGATGGGTTGTTCTCCGTTTAAGAAAGTAGTAAATATAGGAGCTATATGTTGGTGCGTAGAAGTGAACTTCTTCCTCCAAAAGTTGTTGATTTTATCTGGCCCTGGCGCTGAAAAGTTCTTAGTTCTAGCGATAAATTTCTTCACTACTTCATCAGTAATTGGCGGACGCTCTCCTTCTGAACCTTGTAACATTTGCCTTTGGCAAAAGTTACGAAAGAGTGATATATCTGAAGCGTCTTCATTTAGCTGATAAGTATCTCCATACACATTCTCCCAGAAGAGTTGAATATCTTCTCGACTAGGGGAATTTTCAATGGCAAATGACGTTTTATTGAACAAACGGGAAGGATGAGTAAAAAAGGTGGCATTTTCCTGAATCCATTTTACTCGCCGTTCAAGGCGCTATTTCGCTGTTGAAAAAGATCTTATTTTTTCCGTCCAGTGCTGCTTGATGGTCAACAGTTTGCACTTGTTCAGCGTGCGAATTGCTTTCCTTAAGTTTTGAGCCAGTGCCCTAACTTTTGGAGTGAATTTTTTATTTGATTTTATGTGCCTAATCACGCACTGAATGTACTCGAGCGTAATGAAGAATCATTATTTCTATTGTAGCTAAATAGGAAGAACGCCTTCTCGTAAACTACACAGTTCAGATTCCAGAGATTAACATCTTCGGGGAGAAAATCGGGGAGAGCAGCATTAGCTTCAGCTAATTTGTCCATTCTGAGAAAGACCTTTTGTTGGATAGATCCCCTACTTAACATGTTGGCATTATCGGCTATCTGCAAAGGTGGTCTTGCTGGAACGGAAGGTATGTTCGCTAGAGGATGTTGCTCTTCTTCTTGCCGATAAAGAGCTTCATATCCGTTTTTGCGCAAAAATGATACCCGATCTCTTAAATACTGAGGCGTTTTATGGGCATATTCCTGGTGCATATTGACCCAACTGTCATGTAACCTCTGCATGAATCCTCTTAGCGCCGGTGAGTTTCTTTGCCAACAGGTAAGGATGTCCCTCCTGACTCCTGAGTTGGTCCGACCATTTAAATCGATGTTCTCGCGTTTGTCCGGGTCAATTATTATTTTCAACTTTTCAATTAGATTGAGGTAAGAATAAATTAAATTCAACATTAATAATTGTTCAAACAATATATTATTTATAATAATATGCCCTTAGAATAATGCTAGAAAGTTGCAGTTTTTTCTAAAATTTTCTACTTTTTATTCACTTTTCAATCAGAGTGAGCTAATAATCATTTTAAGTTAGCTAACATAATGGCTTAAATGATGGCTTCCACATAGAAGGAGGTTTGTAATGACCTAAATTTTGAAATATACCTTTTTGACATATTTTGATATAATTGGACCCCAGGAGCTCGAAAATAATTTTTGTTTTAAATGTCCCTATGTGTGAGTATGTGTGTGTGTGTAACTTTTTTCTGTTCACTATATCTCAAAAAGTAAAAGATCGACGATCATGAAATTTGGATGAAGTGTACTTCCGATTGATATCCAGGTGTTTTTAATTAATGACGGACTGGCGTGGGGTAGCGAAGGAACCATGCTCGGTCATATCAAAGTCGACGAAAAGGAACAGGACAATTTCTCACCGTTATTATTAACTGCTAAATACCTCTGATCGATTTAGTCCGGGATACGAGTCCCCGAGCCTATCCAATGAAGCACTCCCTTTGTGTCCAAAAAAAAGTTTTGTGTGCTTGAGAAAATTGGCACAGATGTAGCCTCCGGAAGCTACGACCACGATCGTCAGAAGAACAACAGAAGACGATCGAGTCGGGAAATCACTGAACAAATAATGAACCACTGACTTTTAATTCAAGGACTAAAAAAGACCTGAGTTCTCTAGAAGAAGCACAATTGAATCAGCGCCTAAGAGTACATCGATGGGTTGGGGTACAATGAACTTTGGATCCACTAAGGGAAGCCCCTGGATCCGCAACTTTCTCCGATGGAGTGATCACACGAAGATCGCGAAGAACAAGAGCATTCACTTCGACAAGTAACAATGATTGCCGAAATTCGACAGGTAGGGCCACGCGTCTAGGAGCAATCTTGATTGGTTTATTTTCAACTGTGCTAATGAAAATATTAATCGCCTGTTGTGGTAAACCAAGATTTAAACGAATCCGCGGAACAAAGAGCTGGTCTCAGAGCCAGGGTCGAGGAGGGCTTGCTCAAAATTGGTGTCCATCCGAGGTCTTTACAGCAGCTTGTGCTGTAGCAAGCAGAACTTGTCAGAAAGAGGCCGAATAATCGGATTCCGAATACAACCGAACTTTATTAGTGGTTGAGGGGTCCGAGTCTTCAGTCAAAGGTTTTTTGCTAGTCATGACTTCATGAAGCGTGATATAATGCTGTTTATAGCATAGACGATAACAAGTCTTCGAAAAGCAGTTACGACTCCCATGTCCCATCTTATGACAATCAAAGCATGAACGTAATCGAATTGCAGTTTGATGCCTATCAGGAGCATTAATCAAAAATAAATTAGACTTTTTTTTCAAATTTCGACACTTTTTTTTCTTCAAAATAGTTTTAAAAGAGAGCTGAGATTTTTTCCTATAAGATCCCCAATTTTCAGTGGCAAATTTATTTGTCTTCGAGTAATAGAACGATAGCTAAACAAAATGCCACGATAGAGCAGCTGGCGCGCGATCTCCCCTAGTGCTCTCAAGCCCAGGATTAAGTTAAGTAATATTTTATGCTACTAAAAAAACTGTTTTTTTTCCTTCAAATAGTGAGTCATAAAGCAACTAATCTTAAACTCCGTGGTCTTGCCCACGACTTCCGTTTGAAATTCCCTGCACTTCAAAAAGGAGCTCAAATTTGCAGTTCATGACGATACCAACTCAACAACTCAGCGGGAATATCATCCTTGAACTCTGGTGATATTGCAGAACCTTCCGGTAGAGATAAGGTAGATACGGAGGATCATGAAATGATATCTGACGATGATGAAGATTAGCTATATGACAGCGAAAAAGATTTAGATGTCTTAGGCACCAATCTGCAGTTTGAAAAAAAAATCATGAAGCTGGTGTTGAAGTACTCGGTCAAATCATCGAAAAATGCAATGCCTCTAAAGATCTCCAAAAACAATTAAAACTTATCTCGCTTGCGCCAAAATCTTGGGGACGAAGGAAACTGATGCAGGTGTTGAATACATCAGAGCGAAAAGCAAGAAATGTCAAAAAATTAGTTTCAGAGCATGGAATTCTTACGCTTCCGAATCCAAAAAGAGGAAGAGCATTCACTCCTGAAACTAAAACTAGTGAAAAAGTTTTATGAACGCGATGACATAAGTCGAATGATGCCAGGGGTGAAAGACTTTGTGTCGATCAAAAATGATGATGGAACTGGTTCACATGTTGAAAAGAGGTTACTACTTTTTAATGTCAACGAGTTATATGCTTAATTTACATCAGAACAGGCCTGAAGATCAGTATTTCAAAATTCAGAAAACTCAGACCTCGTCATTTTATTCTAACAGGAAGCAGTGGCACTCATAATGTGTGCGTTTGCGTGCATCACGCGAATATCAAGTTGATAATGAATGAAATAAATATTCAACATTTAACTGAGGATACTGACATGGCGATCACAAATTAGCACGACTGTCTGGATGCTATTGTATGACCTAACTCTTCAAGTTCCTGTCATTTAGGAGTGTGTGAAAACTGTCCAGGTACTGCAAACTTGAAAGATAACATCACAAAAGCTTTTGATAAACATTGTATTAATTAAGTGAGATTTTAATTTTGGTTACAGACCGACAGATGTAATGGATACTGATGAATTCCTAGATGATTTTTGTGAAAGGCTGTTAAAATTAAAAACTCATCACTTTATTCCAAAGGAGGCTGGGGAGTTTTTGATTTGCTTCGATTTCGCTGAGAATTACGCGTTCTTAATTGAGAATGCAGCTCAATCATTCTACTGGAATAAGGACCAAGCTGCAATATTCATTGTGGTGATTTATTATAAAAAATATGGAGAGCTCAAGCATGTTTAGTATCGCAATCATATCTGATGACTTAGCTTATGACACGGTGGCTGCTCACGAGTATCAGGAGATAATATTAGATTACTTGAAAACTCATTTCAGGCCAAAGAAAATCCACTATTTTCCTGATGGTGCAGGGCAGCATTTTAAAAATAAGAGTAGCTTTGCTAATCTCGGAGCCCATTTAGAAGCTTTTGGTATCCAAGTTGAATGGCATTTCCATGGTACATCTCATGGTAAGGGTGTATGTGATAGTATAGGAGCGAATATAGAGACAAGCAGCACATTTGAGGTTACAATGTTCTCCGAAACATCACATACTCACTCCCCATGTTTTGTTTCAGTGGGCAAAGAGTAACTGTAAGGAACCCGAAGTTTTTCTCAGCAGCAAAGAAAATCATGCCTGAGCCACAGAGTTACTGAAAGACAGATTTGAGAAAGCTGTTACGATATTAGGTACATTACAGTACTACACTTTCATTCCCACTCAAGGTGGAAAACCTCAACTCAAAATGTTTTCGTCCTCTGAGAAACACGACATCTTCTCAAATGGCGAAAAACAGAATCCGCAAAAGAGGTCTGCAAAGAAAACAAGTGTTGAAACTATAGACAAGAAATAGATCAGAAAGACATATAATATTACCATATAATATTACTTAACTTAAAAAACAGGTACTAATGCGTTGCACAAAGATCCCCGGCGTGAGCGCACTAAAGGGAGATCGCGCGCCAGCCGCTCTATCATGGCATTTTGTTTACGTATCGTTCTATTACTCGAAGACAAATCAATTTTCCACTCTGAAAATTGGGGATCTTATAGAAAAAAATCTCAGCTTTCTTTTAAAACTATTTTGAAGAAAAAAAAGTGTCGAAATTTGAAAAAAATTTTAATTTATTTTTGATTTTCAAAAATTAGAGTCAAATTTTGATTTTTTTTTTAAATCGTTAGGACCACCAAAAAGTTTGTGAAAAAATGTATAAAAAACATTTGTAGTGAAATTCAGTTTAAAGCAATAGGAAAAAAGTTACAAACGTTTGAAAGTAAGGCCTTTCTTAAAAAACCAAAAATTGTACCCCCTCCACTTTGATAAATAATTATCAAAATTAATTAATTTTTGGTGTGACGAGTACTATCTAATAGGACTACAATTAAGCCAATTTTTATCCCGATCGGACATCTTTCATTTTCGAGGTGGGTACACTTGAGAAATTATGCCCCACATGTATTTTCTAAAATATCCGATATATTCTATAATTTCGACCACGAATCGTTCAGAAGTCACTACCAAACACCACTAAACGATATCATAAAGAATTAAAAAAATATATTAATGTGGGGTGGGGTGCTAACGGAAGTTGACGCACCAACTTTGAAAACTCGATAACTTTTTTAATTTTGACCACCAAACGTTCAGAGCTGACTACCAAACACCACGAAACAATACCAAAAAAAATTTTTTGCACATAATAAAAAGTGCTGTGCCACCGTGGAGTTGGCACCCCAATTTTGAAAAATCAATAACTTTTTCAATTTTGACCACCAAAAGATTCCATATCAAAAAATTGGATATTTTAGAACTGATGTGCCAAATTCACGGGGGTAAATTAAGTACATAGGTGTTAGGTTAGAATCCCTGCAATACATGAGCAATTTTATTTGCTATATTTGTATTAAAATTCGATATATTTACTAATTATAAATAAGTTGCAATATGATCATGCAAAATTTTATCGGTAATTTTTATTTTTTAATTTGAAATATAGTTTAGGACTCGCAAAAACACGCTTTCAAGAAATTTGCGAGAAAAAGGCGGGAGTGCCCGCTAAAAGACATCCCGCCGGGATCTTAATGCATATGACGACACCTGCCCGCCCAAGGCTTGGACGTGAGTCTTGCAAGTCCTCTTATAAAGATCCCGCCGGGATCTGGTGTTGACTGGATGAAATCCACTGAAATATTTCCAACAATTTATATACATTTTTCGTTTATGCAATTATAATTATAATTTTTTATTGCAATTGATTGCAATCTAAGATCAGTCATGTACATTCCCGGACGGACGAAATAAAATACTCCTTTTATTTCGCCAGACTTGTCAGGCGAACTAGTTGCGTGCTTTTATTAGGTTATTTCATGATCACTACCTGATCAGAAAATAATTACGTATAGTCTGCTATCGCGAATACTAGGTATGCTAAATGCATTACTGTCCTTATGAAACTTATCATGAATGCTTTTTTTTAAATAAAATGTGATATTACATCGGTTGTCGGATTTATTCTCGGAAAGAGTAAAAATTTTGTTTTTGATTACGCAAATGTTTGGCAGAGGTTATGTAGAACTTAAAAACCTTCTAAGAGTAACATATGTGAAATAAAGATAGTGCAGTGATGTTTTACTCATGAAAAATTATTAAATATTAAGTGAATAACTGAAAAGTTTGCAGCGTAATTTGAACGTATGCTATATGTGGAAAAAATAAGATTATTAACGCATGTGACTAGTATTATTAGAAAAAACATGAACACCGGTCTCAAATCTGAAAACTAAATCAGACTTTGATTGCACTGATATTTACATTTATTTTTTTACAAGAAATTAGAAAAGAAATTGGACTTATCTATTTAGGCGTCTTGGTATTTGTTCATTTTTTGAAGTTCTACGTAACCTCTACTCAGAAGCTTTTCGGTCGATTTTGACTTTAATTCATTTCGCCATAACTTTAAAATATCACGTATTTAAAGAAGGATCTTTCCTCTTTCCGAGCATAAATTAAAAAACCGATAATCTATAATATTTTAATTTAAAATTGCAATAGTCATGATTTTCATTAAGATAGCAATGCATTTTGCATACCCAGTATTCGAGATAACAGACGGAAAGTCACTGTTTTCTTATCAGGTATGATTGCGAAATAGTATGGTTACCATCTGGGTCGGGTGAAAAACCAGGACTCTCAAAAATTGTCAAGCGATCCCTAAACAAAAAAAATCAAGACGAAAATGTACCAGATATCCTTGATGCAATATATTTGCGTTTTCCGGTTTAAGTAAATATTCGTAAAGAAATTTGAATAGCGCGCGCATTTCTATAAAGTCGCATTCAGTATTATGCTGAAACATACAACTGCGATTGTAGAAAAATAAAAATATAAAACATTTGCTTTCAAAAATCTTGGTTTCGTAAAAAACCAGGACATTTGGCCTATTTTCAAGAAAAAACCAGGACACCAGGACACATCTCGAGAAAAGAGGACATGTGCCGCAAAACCAGGGCGGATGTTAACCCTAGAAATTGCCTAATACCAAAGATATTATTATACACCTAGATGCGGCAAGTGGCGGCGGAGTGGGGGAACAATATATATAGCAACTACTTTCGTGCGGTGCGTAGCTACTGCCCTCTTCGTACTACCTACCACCACTCTTTCTCTATAGGTAAAATCTTTGCTCTGCGGATCTAAGGCAAAGATATTATAAACCTAGATGCGGTGCGGGTTTAGTTACCCGCGATAAATATAGACGGCACGTCCGGCGAAAATTGTCAGTTCCCCTCTAGCCTCCACTGCTCCCCAATAGCACCCATCGATCTAGTTCGCCAACAACCACTTAGAGCGCTGTAAGCAACTCTGATCATACTTCTCGAGGCGCACTGATGGTAACTTAGTTCGGACAAGAACCATTCCAATTGAAAATAAATTACGCTTTGCAAAACATGGTTATTTTTATAAATACCAAAGATAAAAGTCAAACAGTTCTTTAATATTCTTTAGTATTTATTTTTATTTTTGTGGTCTGCAATTTCGATGGATTTTTTAGACTATTCGTCTAATGAAGTTCTCGTATGTATTTTCCAATTTCTTGATCATTATATATTCTAAAATTTTAATAAAAATATAATTATAATTCCAAGTAGTATAGGAAATTGGGACGACTGAAAAATCCCGAATAATAAAATTCCAGAAATTATACAATTGCTGAAATCTGAAAATTCCCCAATAATAAAATTCCAGACAGAATATTTTGGAATGATAAAACATACAAACTAAAAAATTCCCGAATTCAAGCAATTAAGAAAATGATTTTTCAATGAATATTACTTATTTATTAAAAATACAATAATCAAATATTTTTATCATAGACCATTTTTTTTATGTTTAATTTTTTTAAATTATTGTTTAAATATAAAATAACAATAATTGTATAAAAATGTTATACAAAAATAAATTTAAAAACACATGCGCTTCGAACAAAACAAACCTACTTTGATATAGATATTTAATTATTTTAATTAAAAAAATATTTGTTAACAGGCAATTTTTTTAATTGTTTAAATTTGGGAATTTTCTAGTTAGGATATTTTATAAATCGGAAATTTTCTGTCGGGAATTTTCAAATTCGGTATTATTATAAATTGTCGAGAATTTTCCAATTCGGGAATTTTATAATTTCGGGAATTTTTTCAGTGACGGGAATTTTATTTTTCGGAAGAGACAACTGAGAAATTCCCAAAAATAACATTTCCGACACTGTGAAATTCGCGAATTGCAAAATTCCCGAAATTTAAAGTGTCGAAATATAAAACTCCCGAAATGAAAAATGCACGAATAATAAAATTTTCGACAGTATGTAATATTACCGATTTTGAACATTCTCGACAGAAAATTGCCGAATTATAAAATATCCGAACAAGAAAATTCATGAATTTGAACAATTAAAAAATTGTTGTTCACAAAATATTATTTATTTATTAAAAATACAATAATCAAATACTTTTATCAACGAATTTTTTTTACGTTCAAAGTTTTCTTAAAATTATTGTTTGAATTTAAAATAACAATAATTTAAAAATAGATATATTTCTGGATGAAAAATTTTCTTTGAAAATGTGCATAGTATTTAAAAAAATACGAAAACCACTCTTAAAAATCGAATTTTTAATTTAAAAAAAAAATAAATAACTTTCGATATAAATCGATGTTTCTTTCGAAGCTCACATGTTTTTTAATTTATTTTTGCAACACCCACCTCTAAAATTGACTTTTTCATGCTTCTAAATGATGTCTAAAGGACCTCATTTGAGCAGACTGTGTGCGAAACAATTTTCGCGCATGCGCAGTTTGAATATGGCTTACTTTAGGCACTGGTGAAAAAGCTGCGCATGCGCACTTTCGAGATGAGGTACTTTAGACACTGGCACAGGTAACTTTAAACACTGGTGTTGGTATCTTCTTCAAATAAATTTCGATTTAACTTGAATAAATCTTTTAATGATTGAAGTT